>SJYT01012410.1:5360-47365 GCA_006410635.1 Cephalophus harveyi
CTAAAAGGTCTTATAGGTCTTCATAGAACTGTTCAACTTCAGCTTCTTCAGCGTTACTGGTTGGGGCATAGACTTGGATTCCTGTGATATTGAATGTTTTGCCTTGGAAACGAACAGAGATCATTGTGTTATTTTTGAGATTGCATCCAAGTACTGCATTTTGGACTCTTTTGTTGACCATGATGGCTACTCCATTTCTTCTGAGGGATTCCTGCCCGCAGTAGTAGATATAACGGTCATCTGAGTTAAATTCACCCATTCCAGTCTGTTTTAGTTCGCTGATTCCTAGAATGTCGACGTTCACCCTTGCCATCTCTTGTTTGACCACTTCCAATTTGCCTTGATTCATGGACCTGACATTCCAGGTTCCTATGCAATATTGCTGTTTACAGCATCGGACCTTGCTTCTATCAGCAGTCACATCCACACTGGGTATTGTTTTTGCTTTGGCTCCATCCCTTTATTCTTTCTGGAGTTATTTGTCCACCGACCTCCAGTAGCATACTGGGCACCTACTGACCTGTGGACTTCCTCTTTCAGTATCCTATCATTTTGCCTGTTCACACTGTTCATGGTACTGTTCGTGGTCTGAGGTACCATGTGAGACTTGTCCTCATTTCAAATCCTTGCGGCAACAAGACTGAACTGTGGAGATTATGCACTCTCCCAACATGACATCAGTGTCCGGAGTGTCTACTGCAACGCAAACGATGCACAGCTGGACGATAGAAATGGTCCTGGGCAACCAGCTGACTGGCTCCCCTGGAGAACAGCACCCTAACAGGGGCTTCCCGGTAGCTCAGTCAGTAAAGAGACCCCCTGCAATGCAGGAGACCCAGGTTCAGTCCCTGGAGGAGGGTGTGGCTACCCACACCGGTATCCTTGCCTGGAGAATCCCCATGGATAGAGGAGCCTGGCGGACTACAGTCCATGTGGTCACAAAGAGTCAGACACAAGTCTTGCATCTTCCCATATATAGAAGAGAAAAGTACTAAGTTCCTTAACTCGAGATATCTGGTTTTCTTTAGCAGTAACCTTCTGAAGTTCTGACTACCTTGTCTTTGCTACAAAAATTACTATATATCCTGATTCCTCCCTTACCTCTTTAGAGCAGTCTGTTAGAGTTATCTGAGATGCTGTGTCCTGGCTTAAGATCACAGCTTTGTCTACTAAATAAAATATAACTCTCAGCTTTTAGGCTGTGCATTTATTTTCTCCATCAACAGTCTCATCTCCCATTTGTGCAGAAGCCCCCTGAGGTGGTGACTATGTCTTTAACATTCTCCACAGTGCCCAGCACAGCATGCTCTTACTAATATGTGTTCAAATTTTATTTTGCATATTAGACTTTACTTCAAGAATTAATTCACATCTTTGCAGTAAACTGACATTCATCTTTAGTGTGAAAATCACAACAATACTAAATATTTGTATTCCCCTGAAAGTAAACATTAAATGAGAAAGACTTTCTTTTTTTTCTCTTTCACTTGTCTTTGAAACATTTTTTCCCTTTTTTGTGTTAGAAACAAGAATGCATATTTAGCTTTCTGATGCTATTTAATGCTTGAAGCATTTTAGTTGAATTACAGTAGTTCTGGAAGGAACTTTAAAGGGTGAAGTAAAGCATAGCTCTAAATAAGACTGTAATTAACTCTCCCTGGAAAAAGTGAATACACTTAGTCTCTTAAGAATATGCTTTAGAAAAGAACTGGATTAGAAAGGGAAGGTAGAGTAGAAAAACTCAATCTTTTCATCCCTGATTACTCCCTCCTGTTCCAATAGTTCCAACCGGCTTTATAGTGATCATCTCTGTAAGACCTTTGGTTGTTCTCAAGGCGAATATGCTTGAGGAGAATACAATTTTTTTTGCTGATCATTTTGGTTGCTGTCTCCCTCCCCCCCTCAAAATTGAGCAAATGACATTCTCTTTATATTCTTTAAAAAAGTTCCCTGGACCAATACATTTATCTCTAATAAGCATCAATGATTAGGTGGCAGCAATTTTTCATTAGGAGTAAAGTCACTTTATAGAGCCACCATTGAAGAAAGCGAAGTATTAGAAACGCCTTAGGGCTCTAGGAGGTCTTCTAGTCATTCCTCTGGCTTCAGGTATGAACACACAATCCATCACAAGGGAGACTCACCCATGTCTCAAAATTTCAGGGGGAAGAAATCCAGTCTCCATTGCTGACTGACTGCTAACTTCATTGGGTGATATGCCTCACGTCACTGTGCTATTTTCTGGTGGTGATGGCGCTGGTATGGTTTAATCCAGTTTCAAACTGGATTCAGATGTTACAATCTCAAGTGAACGATACCCACAGTCTCTTCTGTGTTCCCATTGCTCTTCTTATTTACCTCTGTTCAGTCAGTTCAGTTCAGTCGCTCAGTCGTGTCCGACTCCTTGTGACCCCCTGGACTGCAGCACGCCAGGCCTCCCTGTCCATCACCAACTCCCGGAGTCCACCCAAACCCATGTCCACTGAGTCGGTGACGCCATCCAACCATCTCATCCTCTGTCGTCCCCTTCTCCTCCTGCCTTCAATCTTTCCCAGCATCAGGGTCTTTTCAAATGAGTCAGATCTTCGCATCAGGTGGCCAAAGTATTGAGTTTCAGCTTCAGTCCTTCCAATGAACATCCAGGACTGATTTCCTTTAGGATGGACTGGTTGGATCTCCTTGCAGTCCAAGGGACTCTCAAGAATTTTCTCCAACACCACAGTTCAAAAGCATCAGTTATTCGGTGCTCAGCTTTCTTTATAGTCCAACTCTCATATCCACACATGACTAGTGGAAAAACTATAGCCTTGACTAGACGGACCTTTTTTAGATTACATATTTATTTCAGACACATATGTTTCCTATACATATTAAAATACAGTCAAAGTTGAAACTAGGAAAATACCTGTTAGGTTAAATGATAAATGTGAAAAAGGAAAGGATGCAAGGAAGAAAGAAAATTCATTTAGAACTGGAAGAGATCAGAGATATTATCAAGTTTAGCCATACTTCACAAAGGAAGACTGTAAAAATTCAGGTGAGCCAGCGCCGGATGCCTCGTGAGAGGCCGATGGCAGACACTGTGAATTTGGAGGCACCAAGAGCTTGTTTCCCCATTTATTTGGTCACAGCGCCCTGATTTTAGATCCTTGCCCTTCCAGAAGTTTCACGTGAACTCTTAAGAGAAGGGGAGCCTTCCTATCTGCTAGTGTTGAGCCTGGGAGGATGCGCTATGGGAGCTGTTGGCGGCCAGCGTGCCAACATCTGGAGCGTGAGGAGGAAGTCTGCGCAGAGCAGACAGAGCCAGCGTGGGAGGTGGAGCGGGCCGGGCGCGCTGTGCTTCTGAAACCCTGCAGAACAGGCCCTCTCCTGTTCCACTCAAGTGTGACGGGCTTTCTGACTTGGTCCTGACGAAAGTCCTGCAGAGCTTGAACCCAAGGACGCGCCGTCTCACTCTGCACCCGTGTTCTTTTCACTGCCTCGGTACTGCCCGCTGCCCTCCCCGACGTCGCTTCCTTTCCCCTCGTCAGTCAAACGACAGATCTTCTCTAGCAATGAGGCCCAGAGGCAGGAAGCCCCGGCTCTTAGAGGCCCCCTGGGCAGCTCTGCGTGACCCTGCACCTGGCGGCCGAGCATTAGCTCCTCATCGCCACGTGGCGAGATCCCTCTGTATCTATTCCCCAAGCACATCTGCCATCTAAGGAATAAAAGCACCTTCAATATTACCAGCGCCTTCAAGCTCATCTCAAATGTGCTCCAGCTTCTATTTATTCAGAGCTGGAAACCAGGGCCCTGGGGAACTCTGAGTTCTGGTACATACATATGTATGACCTTATCAATGCAGAGGCAGAAATTCCAGGCACTGAGAAAGCCCTGAGTCAGAGGTGGTTCCTCAACATTGCTGGAATTCGTTTCCTTAGGCCTCTAAGCTGACCACACCACCGCAGCAGAAAGGGTCATATTTGCTCAGTGACAATTCTAGTGGCCATATGGAAACACAGCTCACACTGGTGTCTTCCCTGGCGAGGCTGGTAACGGCTAAACGAAACCAGAGAGAAATCCCACAGTCAGGAAGCAGCACTCTGCTCTGACATACAGTTCATATTTCAAAAACAAAATAGAATTAAGCCTGCCGAAGTTTTCTGCTGAGCCGAGGAGAAATTTTGCAACCATAGAGAGGAGAGATGCGAGAAGCAGTTCACATCACGGCAGTTCAAGCTCCAAGAATGCTTTCCACAATAAGAGATACGTGCAATGTTCATTCCAGCATTTCAGGAGCCAGTGAGGCAAAAGAGACTAAATCCCCCCCGCAGGAAGCTGGCTACCTCATGATACACACTGCGGTGTTCTTCTACGCAGCTGTTAAATGAAGAAGACTGGTCTCTATGCCCCAATATGAAATTGTCTCTAAGACATCTTTTTAAGTAAAGAAAAGCAAGGAGCAGGAGAATGTGTATAGAATACAACTATTTATGTTAAAAAGATGAAGTCAGAGCTCCGTGAAGATGCCCGTGCATAAACACACATGTCCAGGCGCACACACACGCGTAGATATGCAGAGGATATCATCGATGGAAGGAGCCACAAGCAACTGACATCAGGAGTGTCTTCAGAAGCTTGGGAAGGGGAACTGGAGTCCTGGTGGGCAGGGTTGGAAGGGAGAATAACTTTTCAATATATTTCCTCTTGTGCCGTTTGGATCTATATTACCATGTCTCCACATGGCCTATTAAAAATAAAAATAAAGAACAATATTCCAAGGTCTGGCTTTGGTTTAGAGTTTAAAAATGAAAACATTAAGAGTTTCTATTCCGTTTTTCCCTTTAGGCAATAGCAGGCCCCTTCCATTTTTGCTACTTGCTTTTGAACAAATAGGCCGCAGTATTTTTAGACTTTCTCCCTGGAGTCCAAAGCTCACAGTGTTAAAGTAACCAGGGAAATAGAGAAAGGCTGGAGTCCAGGTTCTGTGTGCTGAATGTTTTTCAGTCATGGAGAAACAAGCTTTTTTTTCCCCCTAATACTGATATTTATACCAGCAGGAACATGCACTGAGGTAATTTCTTCTTTTCTGGTAGATTAAAGAAAGGGGCCCTTTTCTTTTCTTTTCTTTCTTTCTCTTGCAGGAGGTTCTGCCGTTCTTTTCCTCAAAGTGCACACACGTCTGCAAACAGCTTCAGTGCGTTTCTGCTGAGAAGGAAGAAGCTATCAGCAGCGGAGCTGGAGGCTGTCGTGCGAGCCCATGACCTCAGAGATGGACGAGGGCCAGGCTGCAGAAGCGCGCTCCCCGGCCTTGCCATTCCTGCCTGAGAGAACGCGGCTCCCATTTAGCAGGAGACAGATGTTCGGATCTCATTTCACTGACAAATTAAAGGGAAATAAAGAAAGACAAATAGAAAGTTCACCTCCTGAGAATTTGCATTGCCTCTTTCATTTCGAGTCGTAGAGTGTGGTTAGCGGCATTTTCCTTTCTCCTCCCCGAGCCCGCGCCTCCTGCGAGGCCCTCAGCCTGGGGCCGGCTTCTGAAACAGCCGCCCCGAGTCCATTCCCTGACACCAGGGGGGTCAGAGCGAGCCAGACTGGGCCCGAGACCTGTGGCTTCTGAAGCCACTGGCATCAGCCCCAGGTTCTCATCCCGACGCGGTTCATTAGGGTAACAAACCCACTGTCCGTGCCAGACAGACTCTCGGAGCTGGCACAGCGGTGAGGCTCCCCTCCGCCCTCCCTGCCTGCCCTCCTCCCTCTCCCGCCCCCTCACACCGCAGGCCTCCGGGGGGCACCGGGGGAGCCCCACCGTGCCCTGCTCAGCCGCTGAAGCGGGCTCAGAGCGGGGAAAGAGCGGTCAGGCTGACCTCTCTCGCCAAGGCTACGCAGTTCTCAGGAAGTTCATGCCCAACAGTTGTGCCAGAGGTGGTTTCCACCCAATATATGGGAAGAGAAAACAGCGTCAGGACTAGGAGGGACCTGTGTCGAGCTGAATAAGGTGACAGGCAGCCCCTGCAGACTGGTCCTCGTGCGCAGCACCCTCCAGCAGCAGGGAGAGAGGGGACGTCCTGGCAAGCACAGGGGAGGTTACGGCTTGAGATCAAGAATACCGCGAGGCGTCCTCGTCCTCAGATCACCAGTTCTCACCTCGGCCTTCATGTCCATCTCAAATGCCCAATCCTTCCCCTAGAAGCTCTGCTTGGGTGATACTGAAGCTGGCCCAGGAATCGGATCACTACAGGAGTTTACGCTGAAGCTGTGACCGAGCACATTCGTTGCCCAGGACCAGCTTAATGTCAGCTCCCTGGACAAAAGGACAGATCAGGAAAACCTGGTAATTGATCAGCCTTTGTATTGATTAGTATTTTTCTGAAAGTGAAGTGAAAGTCACTCAGGTGTGTCCAACTCTATGCAACCCCATGGACTGTAGCCCACCAGGCACTCCCATCCCTGGGATTCTCCAGGCAAGAACACTGGAGTGGGCTGCCATTGCCTTCTCCAGGGGCTCGTCCCCACCCACAGATGGAACCTGGGTCTCCCGCCTTGCAGGCAGATTCTTTTCCTGCAGTATCTCTCATCACAGCCCTGCAGGGTTTGCAAGACAGGATCTTCCTCACCATTTTCCAGATGAGGAAACTGAAGATCTAAGAGATTTGTCAAAGGCCAGATGCCTCTTCCAGAGTAGATCTGGGATCCCTAACAGCCCTTCTAAGGCCATTACAATTCTCATGACGGCCTGGCAGCCGAAGGCTTCAGGTCCAAGGCGAGCAGCCTGGGAGCTGGCGACCAGTTTACTTCCTAGAACCAAAGGAAAAAGCATGAAACCCACGCTAGAGCGAAACGGTACAGCCACCTAATTGTATACGTAAGGAAACTGAAGCACAGTGACTTGCCCCAAATCATACAGTCCACCTGCGGCAAGAAAAACGCACAGCAGAGGGACCACAATTGCCGTGGACCCAACAGCAAGGCGCAGGGGAGCGCTGCGTCTCCCGCCTGGGGTTTCAAAGAAGGCGGAGTGATTACTGCAGAAAGAGCTGCTGTGTGTTTGGAAGACTGCCCAAGGCATTGAGAAATGGACCCTGGCCAGGGGTACAAATCACCAAGGTCACCTTGCAAGGTCTTTATGAGCGCACCAGCCAGCCTGTGCCCCCGCGAGCGTGTTTGTGTGTGTTTGTATGTGATTGTTGGTTAGTTGCCAAGAGGATGCTCAAACAAGCAGGAACCTATATACATTTGGCAAAGCTAAAGAACAAAAAAATCCTCCCTGGGAAATGCTAGCCTAATTATATAGCCAGTCTGCTTCTTACCTGGAGGTAATTGCAGCCTCCACTATCCCTGTCGGCCGTGATAATCATTCATGATACAGGAGTGTGTGGGGGAGAGGTGCCCCCTCTCTGATTTCATCTAATTTCTCTAACCCTCTAGCGTAGCTGGAGATTAACCCAACTCCTATAAAGCAGAAGCGAACTTCAAATCCATGTCAGAGCCCGCCAGAGAGAATGATTTACAAACTGCCAGCAGAATGCTGGTGTAAACAAGATAATGCACGTTAATTCCCAGCAAGTCAATTAACATTCAGTTATTCTGAACAGGACCTGACCTTGCTGCTGGAGGATCTGAGCAGAAGGGAACCTGCCGCTTAAAGGAAAATGCCCCCTCTCCCACTCCAACTGGCAGGTCTCGAGGGTTCAAAGGCTCAAGAATCTCTCTCTCTGGAAAGGATGCACAGAGGGACCACAGCTGCCTCAGCACAGCCCCTGTGTTGCAGAGCTGATGTCTCTTTGCCTTTGAGCCCGCCAACACTTTGACGACTCTCACCTTTGATCTAAGTGCCTGAAGGATCTAAGTGGAAAGTCGCCTTCCTGAGGCAGCTCTCCCTTCAAGACCTCGGAGGGTTCAAAAGACTCACAACGCAGAATCGCCTGTGTTTATTTGTCTATTTCTTCAGTCGCTAACTCAGAGAAGGGGGTTGACTTGTAATGGCTGTGCTGGGCAGCGTTATCTGTGCTTTCTGAGGATGCGTTCCCTTGAATTTTGGGAAATGACCAACTACAGTCTTTCACGGTGTTCCGCAACTCCCAGCGTCCAGAAAAGGGGTGTGACCCATTTGAGTCCAGGGGAAGGGAGCGGTTCAAATTCTCTGGCGCCCCTGAGACTCCTGGGGCCCCGGAGAGGGAGACTGGGATTCGGTCGGCCTGGAAGGAAGCCTGCGCGCCGGCCTGGCCCGCGAGCGCCCGGGCTGCACCGGCACTGGCCCGGGTCTGCCCGAAGGGCCCGTCCGAGGGGCTCCTCCCGCAGCCCAAGGGGCTCTGCAGGCAGGGCCCTCCTACGATCGCCAGGCCCAGCCGTCGGTAGCAAGGCAGGTGCCTGAACGGTATTTCCGCTCAGGGGCCTCGGCTTGCCCGTCCCACGCCCTAGACACGTGGCTTTAGAGGAAGCCCCCAGCACCAGCTCTGTGGTCCCCACGGCCCCTGGGGACACGGGCGTTCCACAGCTTTTTGTGCATTGTTTGCAGACTTCATAGTTGTCCACACCAGAGGCAAAGTTGACGGAGACCACCCAAATCCCGGGGGCGCCGGTGGCCCGCACTTGTGTGGGACAACCAGGCGATGCAGAAGACACATCAAAGCCAGAGGCGTGCGCTTCCTGGCCCCGGCCGTGGCTGCAGGGTCAGCTGGCCAGGTCCTGGGTGTGTGCAAAACAGATTCTTCATTAGTCACAAACAAAGCTGTGGGTTTCCAGGGAGAAATCCGTTTGGTACCGAACAGTGTTCTTGATAGAGGCCTTCTCGAGTGTGCTCAACAGACACGGCCCAGGCAGCGCTTTACCCATTTCTATTCTCTCCTTCTCTCTCTCTCTCTCTCACACACACACACACACACACACGCACACACACTGTCCTAGGCAACAACCCTGGAATCACTCGGAAGAGTCTGGGGCGCATGTGTCTCTTCCATCCACTGCCCATCCCTTCCCAGGATTTCAGGCCAATAGTGACAATAAATAACAATAACAATAATAATCACTGTTTTAATCCTCATTACAACCATTTGAGATAGGTACTGTTATTATTCTCATTTTATGGAGGAGGACTCTAGGGCATAGCGAGCAATTTGCCCAAGGTCACACACCTAATAAGCAGGAATCCAAACACAAACAGTCTGGCACCAGATCTTAACTCTACATGATACTTATCCATAGCTGCTAAATCACTTTCTAAAAAAAAAGAGAGAGAGAAAGCCTTATTATCCTCTTTCTATTTTACAGTGGATGGCTCATTAAAACCAGAGCCAAAATAATTAGCAACCAAATAAATTGGTTTTCTTTCCAAGAGAGTGTTTTCAAACACTCCCCTGAGGTGAGGGAAAATATCTGCATTCAGCCCCTGTTGGTGGGTGTGTGCAGTGAAGCGCATTCTTCTAGAATGGGGGGATCCTTATAAGGAAGCAAATGAGAAGAAAAACAGACAGTTGCTTCTACGGTAAAATCTATTGATTCTTCTCATCCCCTTACATTGGAGAAAGTTTTAGCCTCTCTCAGGGCCTTCAGGTTGTACCACCTTTGGGAAACTTCCTTCATTTACACCAACCCCTGAGCTCTCTCATTTTTTAAAGAGAACTGTGGCCAGTGCTGTTAGAATCTCTGCATGCCAACTGAGCTCACGCGTTACATGTTCTTGTCTTACAGATGTTATTCTGGTCTCTTCCACTTGACTCTAAGCATTTTGGTGTAAACACTTATTCCTAGAACACTGTGTGATCATTTTGGCTCTTGTATGGAGTGCTGAATGTGTTCTTGCTTTTCTGGGTGAATGCTGCTCCTGTCCTTTTGTAACACAAGCTAACATAGTTATATATAATTAGCTCAGGCGGTTAGTGCCTGAGTTTAGTTGCGCTCTCCTCTAAACCACCTGTACCCCGAGAGCGCTACCCATGATCCCTCGAAACCCAGCTAGACATTTCATGCCAGTGCACGACGGTCATAAGGATACTGGGCAAGTGGTATACGCTAGAACAGAGCAAACTTGGGAACTGCAGTCCTGAGGAAATGAACTCAGAGTTCAGGCTGCACAGATAGAGGCTCAGGAGGGCCACGGCGTATATGAAAGGCAACATTTATTGTCAAAGTTTTGATTTATGCCGTGAGGAAATCTTGCCCTTGAGGCAGAATCAGAAGCCCAAGAGCACACAGGAAGCAAATGGCAGAGTCAGGACTGAAATCCAAGCAGACAGACTCCGCAGCCCTCACTTCCAACAACCAAGCTCTACGCCCCACTTGTAAAAAAAAATAAATATATATATATAAAAAATATTTAATGAACCCTTCCCAGTTTCTCAGCGGTAAAGAATCCACCTTCAATGCAAGACATGTGGGTTTAATTCCTAGGTCAGGAAGATTCCTGGAAGTAGGAAATGGCAACCCATTCCAGAATTCTTGCCTGGAAAATCCCACAGGCAGAGGGTGGTCTACAGTCCACGGGGTCACAAGAGTCAGACATGAATTAGTGACTCAACACCAACAGACCATCCATAAAACAAAGCTGTCTTCAGAGTCTTCTACGTAATTTCTTCCCGTATGTGATCCCAATTTACAACTTACAATATTCTCACTCAGTTTTATATACTGTAGAATAGTGGTTTTCTTCCTTGGTTGCACATTGGATTTACCTGGGGAACTTTGGAAAGTCCTGACACCCAGCTGTGCTTCAGAGCAAGTATTCCATCCACTGCCCATCCCTTCCCAGGATTTCAGGCCAATAGTGACAATAAATAACAATAACAATAATAATCACTGTTTTAATCCTCATTACAACCATTTGAGATAGGTACTGTTATTATTCTCATTTTATGGAGGAGGACTCTAGGGCATAGCGAGCAATTTGCCCAAGGTCACACACCTAATAAGCAGGAATCCAAACACAAACAGTCTGGCACCAGATCTTAACTCTACATGATACTTATCCATAGCTGCTAAATCACTTTCTAAAAAAAAAGAGAGAGAGAAAGCCTTATTATCCTCTTTCTATTTTACAGTGGATGGCTCATTAAAACCAGAGCCAAAATAATTAGCAACCAAATAAATTGGTTTTCTTTCCAAGAGAGTGTTTTCAAACACTCCCCTGAGGTGAGGGAAAATATCTGCATTCAGCCCCTGTTGGTGGGTGTGTGCAGTGAAGCGCATTCTTCTAGAATGGGGGGATCCTTATAAGGAAGCAAATGAGAAGAAAAACAGACAGTTGCTTCTACGGTAAAATCTATTGATTCTTCTCATCCCCTTACATTGGAGAAAGTTTTAGCCTCTCTCAGGGCCTTCAGGTTGTACCACCTTTGGGAAACTTCCTTCATTTACACCAACCCCTGAGCTCTCTCATTTTTTAAAGAGAACTGTGGCCAGTGCTGTTAGAATCTCTGCATGCCAACTGAGCTCACGCGTTACATGTTCTTGTCTTACAGATGTTATTCTGGTCTCTTCCACTTGACTCTAAGCATTTTGGTGTAAACACTTATTCCTAGAACACTGTGTGATCATTTTGGCTCTTGTATGGAGTGCTGAATGTGTTCTTGCTTTTCTGGGTGAATGCTGCTCCTGTCCTTTTGTAACACAAGCTAACATAGTTATATATAATTAGCTCAGGCGGTTAGTGCCTGAGTTTAGTTGCGCTCTCCTCTAAACCACCTGTACCCCGAGAGCGCTACCCATGATCCCTCGAAACCCAGCTAGACATTTCATGCCAGTGCACGACGGTCATAAGGATACTGGGCAAGTGGTATACGCTAGAACAGAGCAAACTTGGGAACTGCAGTCCTGAGGAAATGAACTCAGAGTTCAGGCTGCACAGATAGAGGCTCAGGAGGGCCACGGCGTATATGAAAGGCAACATTTATTGTCAAAGTTTTGATTTATGCCGTGAGGAAATCTTGCCCTTGAGGCAGAATCAGAAGCCCAAGAGCACACAGGAAGCAAATGGCAGAGTCAGGACTGAAATCCAAGCAGACAGACTCCGCAGCCCTCACTTCCAACAACCAAGCTCTACGCCCCACTTGTAAAAAAAAATAAATATATATATATAAAACATATTTAATGAACCCTTCCCAGTTTCTCAGCGGTAAAGAATCCACCTTCAATGCAAGACATGTGGGTTTAATTCCTAGGTCAGGAAGATTCCTGGAAGTAGGAAATGGCAACCCATTCCAGAATTCTTGCCTGGAAAATCCCACAGGCAGAGGGTGGTCTACAGTCCACGGGGTCACAAGAGTCAGACATGAATTAGTGACTCAACACCAACAGACCATCCATAAAACAAAGCTGTCTTCAGAGTCTTCTACGTAATTTCTTCCCGTATGTGATCCCAATTTACAACTTACAATATTCTCACTCAGTTTTATATACTGTAGAATAGTGGTTTTCTTCCTTGGTTGCACATTGGATTTACCTGGGGAACTTTGGAAAGTCCTGACACCCAGCTGTGCTTCAGAGCAAGTTCATCAGATCCCAGGGATAGGGCCTCAGCAGCAGCATTTCCAGAGAAGGCAGTCAATGGCACCCCACTCCGGTGCTCTTGCCTGGAAAATCCCATGGACCGAGGAGCCTGGTGGGCTGCAGTCCATGGGGTCGCGAAGAGTCAGACACAACTGAGCGACTCACTTTCACTTTTCACCTTCATGCACTGGAGAAGGAAATGGCAACCCACTCCAGTGTTCTTGCCTGGAGAATCCCAGGGATGGCGGAGCCTGGTGGGCTGCCGTCTATGGGGTCGCGCAGAGTCAGACACGACTGAAGCGACTTAGCAGCAGCAGCATTTCCAAGAGGTCCTTGTGATTTCAAATGCAGCTGAGTTTAAGTACTTGTGCTTTATAATTTACCCGAAATGGCTACATACAAGTTTCTACCTCCACCTGTTTGTACATGTTATTCCCCACTATTGAGAATATTCCATCTCCATTCAAATTTTAGGATTATTTTTCTACTTCTGTGAAAAACAGCACTGGAACTTTAACAGGAATTGCACTGAATCTGCAGATAGCTTTGGGTCATATGGACATTTTAATAATGTTAATTTTTCCAATCCATGAACATGGGATAATATTCCATTTAGTTGTGTCAATGGGAGAAGGATATTCTCTGTAGTAAATGGTGTTGGGAAACCAAGGTATGCACATGCAAAAGAATGAAATTGGACCCTTATCACATACACAAAAATTAATTCAAAGCGAACTGAAAGCGTAAACATAAGAATTAAAAGCAAAAAAACTACTAGAAGAAAACAGAGGAACAGCTTCTGAACACTGGTCTTGGCAACGATTTTTTGGAGATAACCCTGGACAGGTAACAAAAGCAAAAACAAACAAATGAGGCTACATCGCACTAAGAAGCTTCTGCACAGTAAAGGAAACCATCAGCAAAATGTGAAGGCAACTTACGGAAGGCAGAAAATATTTGCAAACCACGTATCAACAGAGGGCTAAGATCTAAAATATAAAAGAACCCGATACAACTCAAGAGCAAAACCCACAAAAACAGCACCCAGAGGTTTGGGGGAATCAACCAGCTCCAAAAAATATCTTATGTGCTCTCTGAAGGAAGATTAAAGCACAAGTCAGAATTGTTGGGAGGAACATTAGTACCTTCCAAACTGCACACACGTGCTGTGTTCACGGTCCCCCCAGGCCTGAGGCCAATAACCCAGAAACTACTTTCAACACAAGCCAGCAAACCGGGGCAGGTCAGAGGGGCAGCTCCCTGGAGGGGCACCGCGATCCCCTCCCTCCAGCCTCTCACGCAGCAGCCCCTGGCACCCGCCAGTCCTGCCGGCACGGAGAGGCCCGCACTCCCCACCGCTCTGGAAGCTCACGTCCCCCTCCTCTCCCGCTTGCCCGCTTGGCAGCTTTGCTGCTCATCACAGCCGCCGGCCATACACCTAAGACGGTGTTGGGAGTGAGTGTGATTTGGTTCAAAGGGAGATCTCCACACGGCCTTTTGTAAATAATTTAAGCTCCAAAGGCGATGCAGAAAGAGAGCCAGGTTCGTACCCTCTTTAGCGGTGTAGAATGCACAGTAATGTAACGGCTGTGTAATGCACATTACAGTCAATTCTCATCAGAGCATGAGGCTCATATAAGCAACTCCTCTCTCTATACTTTACAATCACAACTGCCCATTTTTATCTTCAAAGGCAGCATTTACGGATCCATCCATTCAGCCCACACGTATTAAAGTCACACTGTGTACAAGGCAGTGTACTGGATTCAGTGAGAAAATTCAAGATGAATGAGACCCCAATTTTTCATAGAAGAGCTGACGGGATAGTGTAGAGGCTAAATCCCTTGACTTCTGGAGGGAAAACAGTCTACGTATCAAGTCTGGTTGTCAACCTTGGGCAAGTCTGTAAGTCTCGCAGAACTCGGCTTTCCTTGCCTGTAACATGAACACAATAATAATATAAACCACACAGGGCAGGCATGCGGACAGGCAGACGTGCAGCCGCAGAGTCCAGCACAGAAATTGGGAAACCTGGGTCAGTCTGCTTCAGGGTCACAGAGGAGCACCAGCCGCGAGAAGTCTGGAAATGCGACCGGGGATAAGGCTACGCATGGCCTGGAATACCAGGCAGCCGCGGGCCTCTGGTGTATCCCAGGAGTCTTTTTTGTGCAGGAAGAGACATGGATAAATCCATGCTTCAGATGAATAACCTCAGGTGCAATATGACAAAGAAAGAAGACAGAAATGAAGTTAACCAAAGGGTAAGAAAAATACACAAGCTCAGACCAAACCACAAAGGATATCCTCAACATGACCCCGAAAACAGTGAGAGAAACCAGCGTGAACGGATAGTCCACAAAAGAATCGGCTCATACTCTCCAAAAGTGTCCAGGTCATAAAAAATAAGGAAAGACTGAGGAAGTGCCACCTATTATTATTGAGAATCAAGGATTCATGGTAACTAAATGCAATGTGGATCCTGGAACATGTCAAGGACATTCATGGGAAAACTGGTGAAAATCAAATAAAGACTATAGCTCAGTAAGTGATGTTGTACAGATGTTAGTTTCCTGATAAATGTGTCATGGTTGGGTGAGATATCAATGTTGGGGAAGCTGAGTGAAGGGAATAAGAACTTTCTGTATTATTTATGTGAACTTTTTCAAACAAAAGGGTGTTAAGTCTAGGCAAGAGAAGACAAGGGTCTGAATCACAGTAGAGGTTCTGAGAACTGGAAGGAGATGAAGCAGAACTGCTGAGCTGGATACTGACTGGTGTTCTTAGGGTGATGGGGGAATCACTGAAAATCTGACTCAGGCCTCAGTGACTGAACTGAGTTATTATTTTAAGGAAGTCTTGGGAAGAGAGAGGTTTTAAAGGAGGGGTAACGAGTTCTCTCTTGCACATGCCGAGTTGTGGATGTTGAAAGGTTCACTGTAAATATTGACAGGAAATAATACGAAAGACAAGGGAAAGATGAGACTGGAGTTATAGCCATGGTCTATAACATCCATTTACATCCAACACACAGGTAGGTAACAGCTGAATCTGCAGGAGTGAATACACATAACAAAATGTGACATATGGGCAGTGAAGGCATGAAGGAAAAGTATGTAAAGAGACACTTTATTTTTAGGAAATATCCACATTTAAGAAGCAGATAAAAAGAGACTAACCACATTAGAGCTCCATTTCTTTCATTAGGAAAAGGCTAATTTTCAAAAATATAACAGATTTAGGGTAAAATTAGGTTTCAGAAGACATCAGTCTGCACTGCCATAATGGAGGTAATTAGTGATGGGAATTAAACAAAAAATAAAAGAGAAAACTGAGGGTCACAGGCCAGTTCTTTCAAATAAATAGAATCATTTCAAGAACTATGTTAATGGAGAAATCCAGCTTGGGATCTGAAATCTCGGTAGCATGTTTTAAAACAATTTGACTGTGCTTTTTACCATTAACCTTAAAAGGTAAAACCCTAACTCTGCAAACACTTTTTTCCTATAGAATTCTGTTATTCATTTAGGAGAATAAGAGATTGAAAATGAGATGAGTTTGGATTGTCATGCATTTTAGGAAAATTTGCTCAAGAAAAGTATGATGTTTTAAGTTTTCCAAAAAAGAGTTTCTTCACAAATATTTTAAACGTGTTAGCCTATGTCTAAGGCTCACAAATCATAAGTTTACACGTTGGTGAGCCTGTTCTGAAAATGGATGTCCTCTGGTTTAGCAGCTTCCTGATGCAGCTGGAGAGCGGCCAACCTACAGAGCCTGCATGTCAGCGAGCGGCTCCTCCTCCAGCTCTACGGGATTCTCAAGGGTTTTATCATGCTCCCATACCCTTGGCCCCTGGGCCTCTCCCTTGGGATTTGAACTGGTAGCTGAGAAAATCATTTAGGCTCTGTGGCAATGAAAACTAGAAGCTGCAAGGCTTGAAGGTGTCAGCAGCCATGTTTTCTGCAAGCCTATATTTAAAAATAATAATAAACCAAAATATAGATTATTTTTATGAGGCTTCCCTGGTGGCTCAGACGATAAAGAAGCTGCCTGCAATGCGGGAGACCCGGGTTCAACCCCTGGGTTGGGAAGATCCCCTGGAGAAGGAAATGGCAACCCACTCCAGCACTCTTGCCTGGAAAATTCCACGGACGGAGGAGCCTGGTAGGCTATAGTCCTTGGGGTCGCAGAGAGTCGGACGTGACTGAGCAGCTTCACTTCCACGTAGATTATTTTGTGACTGGAGATGACCTGCAGGCTTCGCTGCTCCAGCTGCTGCTGACGCACAGCAGGGTCCCTGCCCCTCTTCAGCTCCATGCAGGCGCGCTAGCGACTCCAGTGACCCCGCAACCGGCCCCGCCTGTGCTGCCCGAGCAGTGGCAGAAGGCCATTTCTCTCAGCTGCGGCTGTAATAGTTGAGACTAATGCTCTTAAGGAACGTGGCTGACTAAGAGGACGCTTAGTCTTCCTACGAACTTAGTCCACTGTGAACAAAGCCAGAGGGTGTTATGAAGTTCTAGCCGAGCTATTTCAAAACTATCTCAGATCCTAAAAGATGATGCTCAATATGCCAGCAAATTTAGAAAAACTGCCTTGGCCACAGGACTGGAAAAGGCCAGTTTTCATTCCAACCCAAAGAAGAGCAATGCCAAAAAATGTTCAAACTACCACACAATTGCACTCATCTCACACACTAGTAAAGTAATGCTCAAAATTCTCCAAGCCAGGCTTCAACAGTACATGAACCAAGAACTTCCAGATGTACAAGCTGGATTTAGAAAAGGCAGAGGAACCAGAGATCAAATTACCAACATCTGTTGGATCATCGAAAAAGCAAGAGTGTTCCAGAAAATCATCTACTCCTACTTTATTGACTATACCAAAGCCTGTGACTGTGTGGATCACAACAAATTGTGGAAAATTCTTAATGAGATGGGAATATCAGACCACCTGACTTGCCTCCTGAGAAATCTGTATGCAGGTCAGAAAGCAACAGTTAGAACGGGACATGGAACAACAGACTGGCTCCAAATTGGGAAAAGAGTATACCAAGGCTGTATATTGTCACCCTGCTTATTTAACTTATATGTAGAATACATCATGCGAAACACTGGACTGGAAGAAGCACAAGCTAGAATCAAGACTGCCGGCAGAAATATCAATAACTTCAGATACGCAGATGACAGCATCCTTATGGCAGAAAGTGAAGAACTAAAGAGCCTCTCGATGAAAGTGAAAGAGGAGAGTGAAAAAGTTGGCTTAAAACTCAACATTCAAGGAAACAAAGATCATGGCATCTGGTCCCATCACTTCATGGCAAATAGATGGGGAAACAATGGAAACAGTGAGAGAATTTTTATTTTCTTTTCCTCCAAAATCACTGCAGATAGTGACTGCAGCCACAAAATTAAAAGATGCTTACTCCTTGAAAGAAAAGCTATGACAAACTTAGCATATTAAAAAGCAGAGACATCACTTTGCCAACAAAGGTCCATCTAGTCAAGGCTATGGTTTTTCCAGTGGTCATGTATGAGTGTGAGAATTGGACCATAAAGAAGGCTGAGCACCAAAACACTGACAATTTTGAACTGTGGTGCTGGAGAAAATTCTTGAGAGTCCCTTGGACTGCAAGGAGATCCAACCAATCCCTTCTAAAGGAGATCAGTCCTGAATATTCATTGGAAGGACTGATGCTGAAGGTGAAGCTCCAATACTTGGGCCCCCTGATGCAAAAAGCTTAGTAATTAGAAAAAACCCTGATGCTGGGAAAGATTGAGGGCAGGAGGAGAAGGGGACGACAGAGGATGAGATGGCTGGATGGCATCACTGACTCCATGGACATGAGCTTGAGCAAGCTCTGGGAGTTGGTGAGGGACAGGGAGGCCTGGCGTGCTGCAGTCCTTGGGGTCGCAAAGAGTTGGACACAACTGAGTGACTAAACACCAACAGAGAGGACTCTTCTCTGGTTATTCTTTTAAACCAACGATTCATTCTGAAGAACGAAGTCTCTGTTTTTCTCTTTTCTTTTTTATATGTCCAACTCTAGGCTGCAGGAATCAAATGGTGATCACTTTGAAACACAGAGATCCCTGCAAGAGAATCGGGTGCCACTCGGGCACGGTCTTTGCTCTTGTTTTGTTTTAATGTTCACATCAAGAAGTAACAGTCAAATTAAGCCTTCTATAGACAGTATCTATCTGGTAAATGTGGGTTAAGCAACAGGGTCACCAGCTAACCACCAGTGGATAGGATAGCCTGCGGGTTGGGTTCTGACCTTCTCGACTCAGAAAGACCCCAGAAACCAGAAAGCAGGGTGGACGAGGCCCGTTTCAGGGGCGCGAGGGATTTACCCTCAGTGTCCCTGAGGGGCCCCCACGCTGCCCCCATCTTATCTCTTCATCCGTTGGGTCTGTTACTCCAGCCCCTGTTCCTCTGAGCCCAGAGAATCCTGGGCTTGCCTTGGAAACAGACATCTTGCCACAGCGAACCAAACAAGCAAAGCAAAGCTATGGTACGTGGCCACGTAACCAGGCAGTTGGTCTCTCTGATGACATGAACAAATTTAATGACAAAATTCACTTGCTCCTTACAGACTAAATCGTACCTTCTTCCTTCCTGTCTCACTCAGCCTTTTCCCCTCAGCCATACTCTTAGTATAAGTGAGAATTAAAAAAATCGTTCCAACACTCAACATCAAATACTTCCTCTCTGTGCTCAGATCTTTGGGACAAAGTTTCACTCTGTTACCTGATTTCACACCCAAAAGTCGTCCATGTTTTCCTTCCCTGAGACGGGAAATGTAATCATCCGCCTGCCACAGCACAGCGTCAGCCCCCGGCACTGGCACGGCGGCGCCGTTACATTTCAGCGGCGACCACAGCGACGATGGGCAAAGAGGTCCCTCGTTCTTCCCGCCCTTTTCAAAAACAACTTGTCACACAGAGGCTATGTTTTTATTAAAAGAATTCATCTCTTTTTCGACTTTCTATGTCAAATGAATCATTGTAATTGGACAATGACGCTTTGTGTCCAATCCACTAGGGGCTCAGACAAGCTAGTTAAATAAAAATTAACTGAAGAAACAGGAGTTACTTTTATTATAGACCACTACTCCAGGAGACAGGGAAGGACGGGGAAGCCTGGCGCGCTGCCGCCCATGGGGTCGCAAACAGCTGGACAGTGACTCGGCAGCTGGACGACAACGGCCACTGCCCACTCGACGTGCACGCTGATGGAAGCCTGAAGCACAAATGCAGGTGTTTCGGCCGTGCCTGACCTTACTCATAACTGTGTTCACATGAACGTGTCTGTGTTTGCATCAGACAACGCATCCGGTGTCTGACGCAGAACCATAGACCAAAATACTGCAGTCGGTCTAGGGGATGAGGGACAGCGTCTCCACTTATGAATCTGGGATGATAATGGCTCCATAGATTTCACATCAAGATTAGAGTTCACAGATATAACAAACCCCAAGGCATTCAGTAGTTAGGGAATGTTAGCTCTTGATATATGGCATATGTCTATGTTAAAACTACCTCCACACACACACACACACACACTCTTACTAAATCATCTAAAGGACATCCTCAGAGATTTAAATGTGGAATTACTGACTCAACCAAACCTGAGAAAATTATTCAAGGTCATTTGAGAGGTGCCTCAGGGTCACCACTTCTGCAAACAGCCATTCTCTTAGCAGGTAGTGGTAAAATTCAGCGAGGCGTCGATGATCTGGGGGCTGATGACTTGGAGAAGCAAAGGACAGTAGCAGAGACACTCGCCCGCTTTGCGCTGCTTGTGTCCAGGCAGAACTGACGGAGCTGTTAACTTGAGTGACCCTACACAGACAGGGAGGGCTGGCGCGCTGCGGTCCATGGGGTCGCAGAGTCGGACACGACTGAGCTGCTGAGCTGAACAGAACACAGTTCTCTGCGCTTGGGTAGCGCTTGTGCAGCCACCAAACTGACCCTCTGGGGAAAAATGGGAAAACAAATCAGCAACAGGCAGCGCTTTTGCCAGTTTCTATCAGTTTCAGCGACCGCTGCCCTTCCATTCCTGGTCTCCAAGAGAACATGTGACTTGCTGGGCAGATGACTAATTTGAGTCACAGCAGTTAACTTCACTTATCAGGATTTCCTTCAGATTAGCTCCGAGAAGAGTATTGCATGTAATGGAGTGAGCTTTTAAATCAAAGACACTTAAATCGGATCCCCAGGTGGACACCTCATGGATTGAGTAAATCCAGAAAAGTTACACAGCTTTCTGAACGCCAATTTCCTCATCAGAAATATTTCCTGCCACAAAGGCTTGTTCTTACGAGTTCATATTCACGTCTACAAAGCACCCAGTGTAGGCCTGGCAAGTGGGAGCCAGCTGATAACAGCTTATTTTCCATAAAATACTATTAGCATTTCCATCTACTCTCTGACACTGTTCTAGGTAACTAGTGAATCTAGTAATGCTCTGATCTAACAGAACAAAGGTGTGAAAAGGGCTGCAAATTTATGAATCAAAGATGGTGTTCACACAGCTATTAAAAACTCATGATTTTTGCATGCTCTAAAGTCATCTATATTTACTTATACAAAATATTCAGCAAATGTTTTATTTAGATTTTACTAATAAGAGGACTTTTTACACATCTGCTTTGCTTACATGATAGTCAAATATAGCTAATAATTTCAAAAAAGGTAGCTTGCAATTAAAGATCAATTTTCTTTAACACAGCAATAGTAGTGCGTATCTAATAGGGTTGTTTTGAAACTTAAGAGAATGCCCCAAAAGCGCAAAATAAAACATAGACTACTGTAAGTTATGAGCTTTGTTTTTTTTACTATTAAGTCAACAATGGTCGTTCTTTGCAAAGCAAATTATCTAATTAGTAATTTGCTAATTGTTCTTCCAAAAGATTACATTGACTATTTATGCATGACATTTTAGGTACTTAAAACAAGTCACAACAATAAACATCCCTAAAATGATAAAATGTACCAAAACACTCTCCCATATTTCAGAGGACATTCTATTTTCTAAAAAAGTCAAAATAAAGTTACACAATGAACAAAACTAGCTAGATTTGTAAACAGTAGACCGGTGGCTGGTGGTGAATCTAGTTCTTCTGTTTTGCAGTATTTAGCTGTGCAATGTGTTGAGCAATCACTTCTTACCCAAAGCCCCAGATGCCTGACGTGCTGTGTAAGCAAGTGCCCGCTGCTCTGCTGAAGTTGGAAACTCGTGCACAACCACTTGGTGTGTCCCTTTGGTCCTAAAGTTTGTCAGCTTTTGGCTGGTGGGTACAATCTGATGTCTAAAATTTGCCAGTTTAATCAAATACATCCCCATATTTACTCAAATTAACAAGAGTGATACTTTTAATTATACAAGGCTTATTCCCTGGACCTATTTGAAAATGCGATGAAAGCTGTGGGTTTTCTCTGCATACTACACGCACACACACAAGATTTTGAAGGCTGCTTCAGGAATCATCCAGGCACACAGCAGAGATTAAGCACCCTTGATGCAGACGAAACAGGTGTGTCCTTGAGGGTTCAGGGAGGGCAGGTGGTGAGCTGCGTCTGTGTACCACACTCGTCTCTGTACACCTGGACTAGCACGGGGCCCTGATAACATAGGTTCTCAGGAAATATTGAAACGATGAAAGAAGGTGTGAAAAATGAAGCACAAAGAGCAGGCAGAGGACAGGAGAGGAGCCCTGACACTCTGTTTCGGGAAAGCGTAACCAAACTCTCCCTCCCAAACGGCCACTGCCTTGGAGACAGGCGTTCTGCTCGCTCCATCAGCACGGCCGCCGTCCTCTGGGGACCTGGAAGAGGTGACGGTCTCACAGAGTGACTGACTCACAGCCGGGAGAGTGTGTCTGGGACGCGTGGGTCTCACGAGATCGCAGGTTTTCCTCGCTGAGCTCAGCGACGTGTGACTCTTGCCTCATTTACAGGTAACACTCTAGCTTGCTGGCCGCTGACATCACAGCCGTTTACTGCAAAACACAGAGGCCGAACCCTCCCCTAGCGCCAGACCGTCTGACAGCTTCTGCAGGCGTGAGGAAGCCACTCACAGACTCAGCGTCCCCTCTCTGGGGCAGGGACACTTCCTGAGAGGAAATTCTAACTGCGTTGGTTGTTACACATACCTAATTGTTTGTTATTAGGTATCAAGATTGTGGGGAGAAATATCAATAACCTCAGATATGCAGATGACACCACCCTTATGGCAGAAAGTGAAGAGGAACTAAAAAGCCTCTTGATGAAAGTCAAAGAGGAGAGTGAAAAAGTTGGCTTAAAGCTCAACATTCAGAAAACGAAGATCATGGCATCTGGTCCCATCACTTCATGGGAAGCGGAAAGGGAAACAGTGGAAACAGTATCAGACTTTATTTTGGGGGGCTCCAAAATCGCTGCAGATGGTGATTGCAGCCATGAAATTAAAAGACACTTACTCCTTGGAAGGAAAGTTATGACCAACCTAGATAGCATATTAAAAAGCAGAGACATTACTTTGCCAACAAAAGTCCATCTAGTCAAGGCTATGGTTTTTCCAGTGGTCATGTATGGATGTGAGAGTTGGACTGTGAAGAAAGCTGAGTACCGAAGAACTGATGCTTTTGAACTGTGGTGTTGGAGAAGACTCTTGAGAGTCCCTGGGACTGCAAGCAGATCCAACCAGTTCATCCTAAAGGAGGTCAGTCCTGGGTGTTCATTGGAAGGACTGATGCTAAAGCTGAAACTCCAGTACTTTGGCCACCTCATGCAAAGAGTTGACTCATTAGAAATGACTCTGATGCTGGGAGGTATTGGGGGCAGGAGGAGAAGGGGATGACAGAGGATGAGATGGCTGGATGGCATCACCAACTTGATGGACATGAGTTTGAGTGAACTCTGGGAGTTGGTGATGGACAGAGAGGCCTGGCCTGCTGCAATTCACGGGGTCGCAAAGAGTCGGACATGACTGAGCGACTGAACTGAACTGAACTGAAGGCTACATGTGAAGAGGGAGAAAGATCCCTTACCAATCATTCTCTGGAAACAGAGCTGCAAGTGGTCACTTGATCTTAGTCAAATTAAGGGAAATGTACGGTGAAGAAATCAGAGGATTCAGATGCCAATCACGACAAACAAAACCTCAGGAAAGGTTTAAGAGTCTGGGCCGTCTGCACTTACCATGTGTCACCCCCTCGGCTGGCTGCTGCCTTCCATTATTCAAACTTTCAGGCAAATTTTTCAAAACTGAAATAAGCTTTAAAAAAAAAAAAAGAGGAGAGAAATATATTCAAGATGAAAAGAACAAAAACAGAAATACATTCATTACAAGTCAGTACCATGAAACTGGGGTCAGGCAATAAATTGGCTGAAGCCATGAAGAGCCATCTACTTGGTGGAGTCTCAGTGGAGCTGTCCCTTCTCTGCAGACTGCAGGTCACAGATTTCCTTTCTGAGAATGCTGAGCCCTGACTGGCCGTTAGAACAGCAAGCTCAGCCAACCACACTCTCACTCTGAATGAAGGAAAGCTGTGGAGACTTAAAGAGAGTGTACTCTGGAGACATAGTTCTGGATTCAAATCCCAGTTCCACTGCCTACTAGCTGTGTCTCTGTGGAAAAGCTATTTTACTTGTCTATGACCTTCAAGGTCATCATCTATAAAAGAGTTGAAAAAGGTTTGTTGGAAAGGTAAAAAAAAAAAAGTATATAAGAGCATCTATAACAGTATACTATAACAGTATCTAATACAGTCCTTGGCACACAAGCCAGTGGTCCATAAATGACAGATACTATCATAACAGCATTTCTTGAAGTGAGTGCCTAGAATGGAAAGCACCATCTATAAATCTGGGGAGAACGTTCTCCTCTACAGAAAGTTTCGTTCAGATGAAAATCACTAATTGGGTCATTAAGCAGTTAGACAGACTGAATGAAAAAGTCACAGAGTTCATCTACAGCAAGGGGGTCAGCAGAATTCCCAAGTATACAGATGCAGACGACTGGAACATAGGTACAAACGTGGGAGGAGAGCTGTGACTTACTCAGGAAATGCTCCTGGTCCGGTTAGACAGGGATGAATGGTATGTCCCTGAGATTAAGAGTGAAATTGGAAGAATAGTCTAAAAGCCTCTCCACGGAATGCAGTAGATCATATAAAATCACATATTTCATTCAAAAGTCTTGAGTAAGTACCTCCTCTGTGTAAATTCTCAAAGACTTCCAAGCTGATTTTTAGGAAGCCAGGGATAGAAATCATTTTTTTAAAATAAGTTTAAAATTATATATCATAAAAGTGTTCTTTTCATCATAAACACTTTGGAAACAAGCAGGGGGATATTGGAAAAGTGTACCATGTTGGCACCCAGTCTTGCCAGCACTGCTTCCAATTCCTTTGAGGTGCTCTTGGGTGGCACAGGAACCGTTTCCTGTTTGAGGATTGGACCTACATCAAACCTACCAAGAAAATCAAAAGCAAATAGTAACATGATCACTGACTATTTCTTATGATCAATATGTTTGTCTATATGAATGGTTACATACCACAAGGATAGTTTTTGTTTATTTTTTAGGCCACATGTATGACTTGTGGGATCTTAGTTCCCTGACCAGGGATTGAACCTGGGCCCCCTGTGGTGGACACGCAGAACCCTAACCACTGGCCTGCCAGGGAATTCCCCAATAAGGGTACTTTAACCATGGGCATGAATATGACTGCTAGCCATCGGCAAGGGAGAAATATCAGTTTCAAAGAAGGATGAGCGACATTCAGTTCAGTTCAGTTCAGTCGCTCAGTCATGTCCGACTCTTTGCGACCCCATGAATCGCAGCATGCCAGGCCTCCCTGTTCATCACCATCTCTCGGAGTTCACTCAGACTCACATCCATCGAGTCAGTGATGCCATCCAGCCATCTCATTCTCGGTCGTCCCCTTCTCCTCCTGCCCCCAATCCCTCCCAGCATCAGAGTCTTTTCCAATGAGTCAACTCTTCGCATGAGGTGGCCAAAGTACTGGAGTTTCAGCTTTAGCATCATTCCTTCCAAAGATATCCCAGGGTTGATCTCCTTTAGAATGGACTGGTTGGATCTCCTTGCAGTCCAAGGGACTCTCAAGAGTCTTCTCCAACACCACAGTTCAAAAGCATCAATTCTTCGGCGATCAGCCTTCTTCACAGTCCCACTCTCACATCCATACATGACCACAGGAAAAACCATAGCCTTGACTAAACGGACCTTAGTCGGCAAAGTAATGTCTCTGCTTTTGAAAATGCTATCTAGGTTGGATTTTCTTGTGATCCACACAATCAAAGGCTTTGGCATAGTCAATAAAGCAGAAGTAGATGTTTTTCTGGAACTCTCTTGCTTTTTCCATGATCCAGCGGATGTTGGCAATTTGATCTCTGGTTCCTCTGCCTTTTCTAAAGCCAGCTTGAACATCAGGGAGTTCACGGTTCACATATTGCTGAAGCCTGGCTTGGAGGATTTTGAGCATTACTTTACTAGCATGTGAGATGAGTGCAATTGTGCGGTAACTGGAGCATTCTTTTGCATTGCCTTTCTTTGGGATTGGAATGAAAACTGACCTTTTCCAGTCCTGTGGCCAATATCACTTGAATTTATTAACTAGAGAGTTTAAGCCTATTAACTTTTCACCATTTTCTGCGTTTTCATCTGCTTTACTCTTAAGTACCATTTTCTGGTCATATAGGCCATATATAGTGTCAATATTTGAGCTTAGCAAAATTAAATTCTAATACAGTCATTTTACTAAACTATAAAAATCCATAAAATTAAAAAAAAGAAAGAAGGGAGAGCAAATCTGGCCTATATTTAGATTTTAAGTATATTTTTTCCCAAAGGAAAAAAGTATAAAGTTGCACATCAGGGATTTACTTAAAACCACAAATAATTCTACCATTAGTAATAAATAGTATGAGAAAGTGTCTATTTATATAATGAAAGTGTCTATTTATATAATTTTATATAATTATAAATTATAATTTATATAAGTCTTTGCACAAAGCAAAGAATTTATTTTCCAAGGAAGTACAATTAAGGAATTTATAATCATTCCTTTCAATATTTCCTTTCTCAAAGGACAAGAGTTTTGCCTGAATTATAATCAATAATAGTGGGTGCAAATGTATTTGCATTGCCACAAGTCTTGAATCTTATATCAAGCTCTTCAAATATTGGCTATCAACTTCTATTAGAAATATATTTTGTTTTAAATATGTAACTCTGTGGTCGTTAACTCTATTTTTTACCTATAAGCTTTAGTAAAATCCTTATTATGAAAAGTTACAAACATTCCAAAAACAGAGTGAAAGTCTAAAGAATCCCCATACACACATCATTCAGATTTGAGAACTACCAAAGTTTTACCACTCTTGTTTCATCTGACCCTCCCCTCTTTTTTTTTTTTTTTTTGAAATTAAAGCAAATCCCAGATATTGACTTATTCTGGTGAACTTGTGAATTTTTCCTTTCTCTGGAGACATTAGGTGATAACAGGCAGAGTATTATGATACTCTCCTGATACAATTTAAAATAACTGTTTTTTAGATTGTAGGTATGATTTAAGAAATTAAATATTAAAGATAATTATATAGCACATTGGTATACAATGTATTACTTCAGGTTCCAAAAAAATTTTGACCATAGAAACCAAGGTCAGCAGAAAACCAAGATTATGACAACTAATATGCAAAAATCCATCTCTCACTTATAAATGTCATTTACAGAAATCCAGCTGTTAATAACATTATTTCATTAACAAGTATAAAGAGACACTGTGTAAAATCTAAAACACATATGTTTTATGTTACAAACCAGGAAGAAACAGAAGGAAAAAGCACCCTGGAGTTAGAGAAATTAGTGATTAGCACCCACTTATCCACCTCCCCTTTCCCTCAGGCAGACTGACATCAAGATTCAAAAATCACAAAAAGTCTCAGGACAAGAAAATATGCTCTACCTTTTAGGTTTAATTTGCATAATCGTTACTCCAGCAATTGTGTCTCCATGCAGGATGGTGTGGATTATAGGGGCTGGACCACGCCACCTCGGAAGGCAACTGGGATGGACGTTCAAGATGCCGCTGAGTTAGAAAAGACAGAAATTAGTATGAAAGTGGGCTTTCTCACCATTCAGTTTACCGCTGCATACATGTGGGCTGAGTCGCTTCAGTGTGTTGGACTCTGTGAGATCCCATGGACTGTAGCCCATCAGGCTCCTCTGTCCGTGGGATTCTCCACATGAGAATACTGGAGTGGGTTGCCGTGCCCTCCTCCAGGGCATCTTCCTGATCCAGGGATCAAACCTGCGGCTTCTGCATTGCAGGTGAATTCTTTACCGCTGGGCCACCAGGGAAGCCCCTTAGTTTACTGCTACCTAAACTAGTATGCTATTTTTCTTCATTAAATGTTGCCAGAAATTTTGAGAAACAGTTAAATCTAGTCTCAAACCAACTAAAGGAGGAGTCAGAGCTAAATACACTCTCTTGCCATTAAGAGACCCATGAAACTCAATAACAGAGCAAGAACTAGTCATTGTTCCAAAGATGTTCCACGACAGCTTGTGATATCTGGGAGTTTTTAAATAAACATATATAATGTGTTTTTTTACTATATGAGAAGAACCACTCAAACCCAATCACGCATCTCATGGACAATGTAAAATTATATTTTTAGTCAAATTACATAATTACCTTCAATTTACTAAATTTTTATATAGAGTTCCTAAAACAAGCTTCTTAGATCCCCACTGAATGATTTATTCACCATTGGTGTGTATCCCAATAAGCTTTTCACCCATAAATAAGCAATTATAATAATTTACTAATCTGCCATTAGTTTAATGATGTTTCCCATCAGCAAGAGTATGCACTTCAGAGTATGTGTGTGTATATATATATATAAAGTGAAAGTGAACATCACTCAGCTGTGTCGGACTCTTTGTGACCACATGGAATAATAGTCCATGGAATTCTCCAAGCCAGAATACTAGAGAGGATAGCCTTTCCATTCTCCAGGGGATCTTCCCAACCCAGGGATCGAACCCAGGTCTCCTGCATTGCAGGCAGACTCTTTATCAACTGAGCCACCAGGGAAGCCCCTATATATATGAGCCTCCTATATTCTAAATTCCACTGTTCATCCCAGTCTCATTCATCCATCAAATATTTACTAAGTACAACTCATGTCCTGGCACTAAGTACTGGGGATATAAGCAATAATGAATTCAACAGGAAGAAAAAAAAAAAGGACTGGATTTTTACTATGAGCGAGATGGAAAACCACCGGAGAACTTTGAGCAGAGCGACATGACTGACTTACACTTTAAAAGGATCGTGTGGTGTTGGGGGTAAAAGACTGAGAGGGCCAAAGACAGAAGCGAAGACCACTTAGGAGGCTGTGCAGCGCGAGAGCCAAGAGTGGAGGCCACAGAAGTGATGAGAGGCCGTCATTCCAGGCAGAATTCCAAGGCAGGGCTGGCAGAACTTCCCGATGGATTGGATGTGTGGAGTAAGATAAGAAATTAACAACAATGCCGAGGTTTGGGGTCTTGAAGGCTGGAGTTGCCATGTGCTGAAATGAAGATCTGGGCAAGGATCAGGCTTTGGGGTGAAAGGTTCAGGATATCTTAAATGTAAGGTGCCTCTCAGACATCCAGCAGAGGAGGCAGTGTGTGTCAGGGCCCTCGAGTTCAGACAGAGATCTGAACTGGAGGGACAAATGTGGGAACTGTCAGCATATATACAGAACTTAAATGAGGGTGGGTGACAGCCCATAGATAGTGATAAAGGGCATCATACATTTTAACAATTCATGCCAGTAATGTTAATTAATCTTCCCATATGACTTGAAATGTCAGTATGAGAACTGACACGTAAGACAATTTAGATAACTATGGCATGTTTTTCATTTTCAGCTGTGCATTTGACTTGCTTTTTTTGCCATTTGGCTTTGTGTAAATATTGAAATCTCAATGACTGCATACTTCATAATTGAGATGGACACAACTGAGCAACTGAACTGAACTGGACATGGAATGGACTGGTTCCAAATTGGGAAAGGAGTGTGACAAGGCTGTATATTGTCACCCTGCTTATTTAACTTCTATGCAGAGTACATCATGAGAAATGCCAGGCTGGATGAAGCACAAGCTGGAATTAAGATTGCCAGGAGAAATATCAATAACCTGATATGCAGATGATACCACCTTTATGGCAGAAAGTGAAGAAGAACTAAAGAGCCTCTTGATGAAAGTCAAGAGGAGAGTGAAAAGTTGGCTTAAAACTCAACATTCAAAAAACGAAGATCATGACATCCAGTCCCATCACTTCATGGCAAATAGATGGGGAAACAATGGAAAATCACTGCAGATGGTGAGTGCAGCCATGAGATTAAAAGACGCCTCCTCCTTGGAAGAAAAGCTATGACCAACCTAGACAGCATATTAAAAAGCAGACACATTACTTTGCCAACAAAGGTCTGTCTAGTCAAAGCTATGGCTTTTCCAGCAGTCACGTATGTATGTGAAAGTTGGACCATAAAGAAAGCTGAGCACTGAAGAACTGATGCTTCTTTGAACTGCAGTGTTGGAGAAGACTCTTGACAGTCCCTTGGACTGAAAGGAGAGCCAACCAGTCCATCCTAAAGGAAATCAGTCCTGAATATTCATTGGAAGGACTGATGCTGAAGCCGAAACTCCAGTACTTTGGCCACCTGATGCAAAGAACTAACTCATTTGAAAAGACCCTGATGCTGGGAAAGACTGAAGGCGGGAGAAGGGGACAACAGAGGATGAGATGGTTGGATGGCATCACCCACTCAATGGACATGAGTCTAAGCAAACTCTGAGAGACAGTGAAGGACAGGGAAACCTAGGTGCTGCAGTCCATGGGGTCGCAAAGAGCTGGACACAACGAAGTGACTGAACTGAACTGATCAAATTACTGTGCAATGTATCTTAAAAATATGGGAACACAGAGAGGACTTTAGGGGTGTTTGGAGCCAGTGCTTACTGACTCACGAAACCAATCACAGCATCTCCTCCAATGTTGGCTGAATAATGGATCTCCAAGGATGTTTATGTCTTAATCCCCAGAACCTGTGAATATGTTACCTTACACATTTTGTAGATACAGTTAAGGTAAAAGACCTCGAGATAGAGAGATTATCCTGGATTATCCAGTGGGTCCAATCTAATCACATGAATTCTTAAAAGCAGGGAACCTTCCCTTGCTGAAGGTCAGAAAGTGATAATGGAATGGAGAGATGTGAAGTGAAAAAGACTTGATCCTCCATCGCTGGCTTTGAAGATAGAGGAAGGGCACCATGGGCCAAAGAAAGTCGGTGGCCTCTAGAAGCTGGAAAGGGCAAAGGAGTGGATTCTCCCCTAGAGATTCCAGAAAAGAATGAAGCCCTGCTAACACTCTGATTTTAACCTCGTGAGCCATAGGTAGACTCCCATCCTACAGAACTATAAGGCAATAAACTTGTGTCGTTTTTAGCCACAAAACAAACAAAACAATTCAGGCCACTAATGAAATCTTTTACTTTATAATATTGAACCAAGCAGAATTAGAGTTCAAGTTACACTGTACTGCACTTTAGATACCAGGTCCAATATATAAAGACCAAGGTCTGTGCACTGTATTTCCTTACAAATAAAACTTACTAGGGAAATTTAAGAATAAGAGCCTCACTCAAAAGTCGGCCAAATGATGCTACCACACCAACATCATATTCTCCAGATCCCACATCTGGCCACTCATACACTGGAAGCTGAGACTGGACAGCATATTGCTTCACTGGCAGTCCTTTTGGTGACGGGGAGGGCACTGTGACCACCTCCAACTTCTCAATTAACTCTTCTTCTTTGTTTTCCCTAAGGTGGAAAGATTAGAAGAAAATATGACAGGGTTAAGATAATGACAGAATTGTAAACTACTTCATACGTTTTGAAGGCATTTTTCTGATTAATTCACGAAGCATTTAAGGGTAAATGTTAAAACTAGTGCAACTGAAAGACTAAAGTTTGGTTTATTTATTTAATTTTAATTGTTTAAATTCAAAGAGCCGCAAGTGGCCACTGGCTACTGTTCGGACTGTTACGGTTCTAGAAATTTCCTGCGCACACTGAAACACATAGACATTTTACACAACTGGAATATTATATATACTGCCCTGCATTTTGCTTTTTTCTCTAATACTGTATGATATTATGTGAGTCTTTAAAAAAAATGGTTAAACATACATTTGCTTATGTATGCATCAAACATTTCTAGAATAAGAAATTAAAGAGAAGAATTGGGAACTGAGAGAAGGAGAAGGAAGGAACTGACTTTTCATTGTCTATCTTCTAAATTTTTTGAATTTTCCTTTTTTACTATAACCACGTTATTCAAACGATATTTTATAAACATATATGTATGTGTATACATATATTTCTATGTACATACACACACACCCCATGGGCATCATTCCATGACACTGTATGTAACACTATCTCAATTTTTTACCTGCTGCATAGTATTCCAGTGCCAGGGGCTGTTCATTTACTTGGCAGGTATTGCATCAAATGTTGAGGAGTTATGAGGAAAGGAGGAGACAGGAGGGCCCAAAACAGAAAGTGCAGGAGTGCTGGGGCTGCCCAGTGAAGCACCAGCAGAAGCATCAGGACATGCAGTGAGAGATGCAAGAGACCACACAGGGAAAGCGGCATGCAGAGAGTGCGTTACAGTGTCCAAAGGGAGCACGTGTGAAGGGAGTGTGTCAGGGTGTGTAACAGAGAGGAGTGTGCGGACCGGGTATACAAGGGCATTCGTGAAGGACTCAACACGAGGGTCTGCTGGGAAGTACTTGCAGGGAAGACGTGATGGAGGGAGATGACAGAACTGAGTCTGGGTGCACCGGGAAAACAAGGAATGGGGAAACAAAACACGCAGTCTAGGGGAAAGGAGGCAGAGCAGTGTACGTGGGGACAGCCACCACATACCACGGACCTTCCCGACAGGCTAGATCGCAAATAAGTCTCCCCGCTAGGAAGCACAATTTGTTGAATTTTAGAAATACTAAATGTAGGGAATTTTCTGGTGGTCCAGTGGTTGGGACTCCACACTTCCACTTATGGGAGCCCAGGCTTGATTCCTGGCCGGGGAACTAGGATCCCTCTGCGGAATAAATATTAAATGTATACCTAAGAGTTCTGGTTTATAAGCTTATTCATTGGAAAAGCAGTTCGCTTTTGGACTGTGTCTTCGTTTCAGTCCCAGAAAACTGGAGCCGGTTGTACACAGGGAGGAGATAGGTAGTCAAAGTGTAATAAGGTAAGCGTGTGCAGAGAGATGCCCGTGTCTAGTAAGAAGCCCAGAGGAGTAGAGGGTACAAATCATGTTGAGTAGGAGGCAGTAGGAGCATGTGGAAAGGGGAGGTCTTTGAAGTCGGACCCCATCTTAGTCCCAACCTGCTCAGCTGATGACCTTGGGCAATCTCTTAACCTCTCTGGGTCAGGGTTTCCATGCAAAGGGGGCAGGGAGGTGGTGGGGGGAGGGGGGGGCAGAGGTGATGCAGTTAAGCAGGCAGCAAGGTCTCAACACCCCGGGGTGCCATGTAGAGCTCAGAGCGCGTTAAGAGTCGGGGGCGTGTAGACCGGCTGGGCGGGACCCGGCAGGCACCCAAGGACTGCCGAGAGGGGCGGCGCACCTTCCAGGCGCCCGAGACGCCGGGATCTGGGCCCACGCTCCTCCCGCTCATCTGCTTTTCCCGACGAGAAGCCCAAATCCTCGAGGCCGGCCGCAGAGTTTCCACAGCTGCGCCCTCAACACCCGGGCCTCCCAAGCCCCGGCCCCGGTACCTGGCGGCGTGCAGCGCCCGCAGCGTTTCGCGGGCGAACTGGTCAGTGCCGAAAAAGAGCACCCTCCAGGGAGGCTTCTCGCGGACTCGAGCGCCCCGGCCGTCCTCCCAGCCAGGGGACGCGCTCAGCCTGGCCAGCGCTCGCCAGCGTGGGTTCGGCCTTCGGCCCGCGCCGCCCCCGACTGGCAGGTGCCCGCAGCAGCACCGCACCAGCACCCGCATCTCTTCCGCGGGCGGCCTACCCTGCGCAGGCGCGGAGCGGTGCGGAGCCGGCGCCAGGCCGGAGGGGCGGGGCCGGGGGGGGAAGCTCGTCCGGCGAGGCCTTTCCTCGGCTGGGGCGTGGCTTGCCCGATTGGAGGCGTGCCCCATCTGTGTTGGAGCTGGAAAAAGAATTTGCAGGTTCAAAAGTGCTCGTGACTTTTGTTGCATTTGTTTGCACGATTTAGCCAATCTCCCCAAACAACTCTTTTTAGAAACAAATCATATATGTTTTCAGATGACTAAATCTCTATTTATTTCTGTACCATTTTCTCAGCCATTATAACTAATATTTACTAGATCCCGTTTAGTTAATCTTCATATCACCCATACCAGGTAGATATTATTACAGCCATTTTACTGAAGAGGATCTGAGACTCCGTGAAGTTAGGGGAGTTACCTACGTAAGGTCCTCACAGCTAGCCCCACGTGGCTCCAAAGTCTGTTATCCTAAGGTTCACAGCAATCCCAAGTACTAGGGAAGTCAGTGTTCCCAGTTCTTGCTTGTAGTCACTCTAGTGACTCAAAGGCCCACTTTTTCCCATACCTTGTAGGTACCTTTCCGCACAGAGGGATAACACAGAAGAGATTCTCAGGAACTATGGGCAGGGGAAGCTGTCCTCAGAAGAATCTAAAAGCTCTTAGTGCTTAGATTCTGTATTTCTGAGGTCCTTGAGTGGCCTATGCAACCTGACTGTAGAGTGGAGACCAGATTCCTTCTAGACTTACTGTCCCCACCTTTCCCCATCACACAACCTCAGGCTCAATGACCCTGGGCCAGTCCTTTTTCCTAAATTATGAGCTCTGCACATCCCTGCTTCAGTGTCCCAGCTTATGCTCCCCTCCCCACTTCCTCTCTGAATACTGCTGCTGCTGCTCANACATCATGAGAAACGCTGGGCTGGAAGAAGCACAAGGTGGAATCAGGTTGGCTGGGAGGAATATCAATAAGCTCAGATATGCAGATGATACCACCCTTATGGCAGAAAGTGAAGAAGAACTAAAGAGCCTCTTTATGAAAGTGAAAGAAGAGAATGAAAAAGCTGGCTTAAAGCTCAACATTCAAAAAATTAAGATCATGGCATGTTGTCCCAGTACCTGTCTCTTATACACATCTAACACTGCAGTGGGTTGCCATTTCCTTCTCCAGTGCATGAAAGTGAAAAGTGAAAGTGAAGTCGCTCAGTCGTGTCTGACTCAGCGACCCCATGGACTGCAGCCCACCAGGCTCCTCTGTCCATGGGAGTTTCCAGGCAAGAGTACTGGAGTGGGGTGCCATTGCTTTCTCCGCTCTGAATACTATCCATTCTTTCATGTCAAGGTCAGACATCCTCCCTGAAGCCTTGAGCGCCTGCCTGTATGGATTTAGTGTTTTTCTCTATGTACCCTTTTTAATAGTTTTTTTTTTTTAATATCTTGGCCTAATTTATTCATTTTTATTTTTTACTTTTTGGTAGTGTGACATTTTATTTCCCCGACTAAGGATTGAACCGGTGTCCCCTGGAGTAGAAGGGTGGAATCTTAACTACTGGACCACCAGGGAAGTACCTCCATGTATCCTTTTAATGCTCTCTGGGGACCTCTGCTTCTCACAGTTTGGAATTACTGACGGAAGTTGTCTGATGTATGCATAGACATTGACAAATTCACCTGTGTGTTGAATAGAAAAGAGGTAGGCAGAGAGGAAGGGAGGGACTGTATTTCCAGTGATTATGCTCATCTGACTTTATATGAGAAGGGGATGGAGATACGATCTCAACCATCTATTTCTTCCGTCAAGTTATCTTCTAACATCCTCTCATGTAAGTGGAATATATTTTTTTTTTTTTTTTTGGCCACACTGCAGGGCTTGCAGGATCTAAGTTCTCCAACCAGGAATTGAATCTGCATTCTGGGCAGTGAAAGCACAGAGTCTTAGCCACTGGACCCCCAAGGAATTTCCTCTAATATTATTTAACGGTCTCCTTGCCTGGAGAATCCCACGGACGGAGGAGCTTGGTGGGCTACAGTCCACGGTTCGCAAAGAGTCAGACACGACTGAGCGACTTCACTTTCACTTTCATTTTCCCATACAACATGACCTATAAATACAAGTCAAATAGTCATTTGGGTTTTCGCCTCAGAATCTGGCTGCTGTCTAAAGTGTAACTCTTCATATTTGTGTTTATGTAACTTTTCTCCTTGAATTAGCGAGACTGCATTATGATCCATTTAATTTTCAGCAACCCAAATTCACCTCTGATAGCCCCGCCCCACCGAGCTGCCTTGAGTCGCTCACAGCGCCCTCTGCCGATCACAAAGCGACTGCTCAGTCTGAAGAGTCGTTTCCAATCCCTTGGCTTTCCTCCACAGAGTTAAACTGGAGAAAGTAGGGAAAACTACCGCCTCGTGACCTGCCTCTTGAGAAATCTGTATGCAGGTCAGGAAGCAACAGTTAGAACTGGACAGGGAACAACAGACTGGTTCCAAATAAGAAAAGGAGTACATCAAGGCTGTATATTGTCACCCTGCTTATTTAGCTTCTATGCAGAGTACATCATGAGAAACGCTGGGCTGGAAGAAGCACAAGGTGGAATCAGGTTGGCTGGGAGGAATATCAATAAGCTCAGATATGCAGATGATACCACCCTTATGGCAGAAAGTGAAGAAGAACTAAAGAGCCTCTTTATGAAAGTGAAAGAAGAGAATGAAAAAGCTGGCTTAAAGCTCAACATTCAAAAAATTAAGATCATGGCATGTTGTCCCATCACTTCATGGCAAATAGATGGGGAAACAGTGGCAGACTTTATTTTGGGGGGCTCCAAAATCACTGCAGATGGTGAATGCAGCCATGAAATAAAAAGACGCTTGCTCCTTGGAAGAAAAGTTATGACCAACCTAGACCGCATATTAAAAAGCAGAGACATTACTTGGCCAACAAAGGTCCATCTAGTCAAGGCTATGGTTTTTCCAGTAGTCATGTATGGATGTGAGAGTTGGACTATAAAGAAAGCTGAGCACCGAAGAACTGATGCTTTTGAACTGTGGTGTTGGAGAAGGCTCTTGAGAGTCCCTTGGACTGCAAGGAGATCCAACCAATCCATCCTAAAGGAAATCAGTCCTGAATATTCACTGGAAGGAATGATGTTGAAGCTGAAACTCCAATACTTTGGCCACCTGATGCGAAGAGCTGACTCATTTGAAAAGACCCTGATGCTGGGAAAAATTGAAGGCAGGAGGAGAAGGGGACAACAGAGGATGAGGTGGTTGGATGGCATAACCGACTCAATGGACATGAGTTTGAGTAAACTCCGGAAGTTGGTGATGGACAGGGAGACCGGGCGTGCTGCAATCCACGGGGTTTCAAAGAGTTGGACACGACTGAGCGACTGAACTGAACTGAAGGAAAACTACTAGACCATTGAGGTATGACATAAATCAAATCCCTTATAATTATACAATGGAAATGACAAATAGATTCAAGGGATTAGATCTGATAGAGTGCCTGAAGAACTATAGATGGAGGTTTGTGACATTGTATGGGAAGCGCTGATCAAAACCATCCCCAAGAAAAAGAAATGTAAAAAAGTAAAAAGGTTGTCTGAGGAGGCCTTACGGACAGCTGAGAAAAGAAGAGAAGCAAAAAGCAAAGGAGAAAAGGAAAGATACACCCATTTGAGTGCAGAGTTCCAAAGAATAGCAAGGAGAGATAAGAAAGCCTTCCTCAGGGATCAATGCAAATAAATAGAGGAAAACAATAGAATGAGAAAGACTAGAGATCCCTTTAAGAAAATTGGAGATACTGAGGGAATATTTCATGCAAAAATGGGCACAATGAAGGACAGAAACGGTATGGGCCTAACAGAAGCAGAAGATAATTAAGAAGAGATGGCAAGAATACACAGAAGAACTATGCAAAAAAGCTCTTAATGACCCAGATAGCCACAATGGTGTGATCACTCACCTAGAGCCACACATCCTGGAATGTGAAGTCAAGTGGGCCTTAGAAAGCATCACTACCAACAAAGCTATAGAATTCCAGCTGAGCTACTTCAAATCCTAAAAGATGATGCACTCAGTAAGTCAGCAAATTTGGAAAACTCAGCAGTGGCCACAGGATGGAAAAGGTCAGTTTTCATTCCAATCCCAAAGAAAGGCAATGCCAAAGAATGTTCAAACTACTGCACAATTGCACTCATCTCACACATTAGTAAAGTAATGCTCAAAATTCTCCAAGTTAGGCTTCAACAGTATGTGAACAGAGAAGTTCCAGATGTTCAAACTGGATTTAGAAAAGGCAGAGGAACCAGAGATCAAATTGCCAACATCTGTTGGATCGTAGAAAAAGCAAGAGAATTTCAGAAAAACATCTGCTTTCATTGACTATGCTAAAGTCTTTGAGTGGATCACAATAAACTGTGGAAAATTCTTAAAGAGATGGGAATACCAAACCACCTGACCTGCCTCCTGAGAAATCTGTATGCAGGTTAAGAAGCAAGAACTGGACATGGGACAACAGACTGGTTCCAAATAGGAAAAGGAGTACGTCAAGGCTGTATACTGTCACCCTGCTTATTTAACTTCTATGCAGAGTACATCATGAGAAATGCTGGGCTGGATGAAGCACAAGCTGGAATCAGGATTGCCAGGAGAAACATCAATAACCTCAGATAGGCAGATGATACCACCCTTATGGCAGAAAGTGAAGAACCAAAGAGCCTCTTGATGAAAGTGAAAGTGAAAGTGAAGTCGCTCAGTCGTGTCCGACTCTTTGTGACCCGAGGACTGTAGCCCACCAAGCTCCTCCATCCATGGGATTCTCCAGTCAAGAATACTGGAGTGGGTTGCCATTTCCTTCTCCAGGGGATCTTCCCGACCCAGGGATCAAACCCAGGTTTCCCACATTGCAGGCAGACGCTTTAACCTCTGCACCACCAGGGAAGCCCAAGAGGAGAGTAAAAAAGTTGGCTTAAAACTCAACATTCAGAAAACTAAGAGGATGGCATCTGGTCCCATCACTTCATGGCAAATACATGGGGAAACAGTGGAAACAGTGAGACCTTATTTGGGGGCTCCAAAATCACTGCAGATGGTGAAATTCAAAGAAGTTTGCTTCTTGGACGAAAAGCTATGACCAACCTAGACAGCATATTAAAAAGCAGAGATATTACTTTGCCAGTAAAGGTCCATCTAGTCAAAGCTATGGCTTTTCCAGCAGTCATGTATGTATGGATGTGAGAGTTGGCCTGTAAAGAAAGCTGAGTGCCAAAGAATTGATGCCTTTGAATTGTAGTGTTGGAGAAGACTCTTGAGAGTCCTTTGGACTGAAAGGAGATCCAACCAGTCAATCTTAAGTAATAAAATTGTCAGGCAAATGGCAAAACATAATTGGGGTAGCTTGTTTTGTTTTTCCTGAAATTGTAATACATTTGACCAACCGAGATGCTGTATCCATTATGAAAACATCACAAGGAAAATTTTCTGATAGGACTAGCTAGCTGATACCTGTCTCTTATACACATCTAGATGTGTATAAGAGACAGTGCTGAAGCTGAAACTCCAATACTTTGGCCACCTGATGCAAAGAACTGACTCATTGGAACAGATCCCTGATGGAAAGATTGAAGGCAGGAGGAGAAGGGGACGACAGAGGATGAGATGGTTAGATGGCATCACCAACTCAATGGAGATGAGTTTGAGCAAGCTCCAGGAGTTGGTGATGGAGAGGGAAGCCTGGTGTGCTGCAGTCCATGGGGTCACAAAGAGTCGAACACAACTGAGCAACTGAATTGAACTGAACCGAACCACTGACATCTAAGTTTCTAGCAGGGGTTCTTTTCATTTTTAGCAAATTTCTTTAAAAAAAAAAAAACTGAACATGATGTTATTGTAACAACTGACATTTTCCCAGGATGCTAACATGGAAATCTTTCTGAAACTCTTGATGGTAAACTGGGGATGTATGGGGGTGGGAGTGGGGTGAAATCTATTTCCAACCCCAGACAAATCCATGGCTGGAGCACACAAAGATGAAAACATCAGCCGCTAATGGCTAGGAGTTTTAGGTAATAAATTAAGACGTTCAGAAAGCATATGCAAGAGGACTGGGCTATTATAGAACCCAGATAGTGCTAATTTGGCTGGTGCTTCAGTTTCCAGAAATTTCTCTCTCCTGGTGAATGGAGTATGTGTGCATTTGAATCAATGAAATTACTCCAAGTTTCTGAGTCTGGATGACAAGACAGGAGCAGTGTGGTTGACAGAGGAAGAACTGCCTGCTGGTAACCATGACAACATTTCAACTTTGAATGCTTTCAAACCGAAGTGCTGAGACAAGCAAGCGAAATCTAGAATGTGGGACTGGCTTCCATGAGAAGCTGGTGAGAGAGGTGATCCAGGAGTTTAAGGAAATGTCCCTTGTTCCCCATCATCCCACCTAAACCTGTGCGTACGTGATTTTTGAGGAGTCAGGAGAAGAGCTCTGGTTAGCAAGGTGGCCGATGCTTTAGTGCACAAGAATCTGTGGCCCGGGAGGCCGTGCCGCATGTAACCAGGGGGAGGTCTGCCACATATAAGCATCGCGCCACTGTCAGCGGCGGGAACTGAACCGAGGGACGCAGCCCCTTAGAGCGAAGATTCGTATCCTCCCATCCACTGCCTGTGGTTGCATCAGAAGTCCGCGAGGAGGCGCTGCGCACTAATTTCCGTCCTGAACGTGCTTCTGACTCCCTTCCGGCTTTGTCCTTACTGCCATCCGTGCTCTCAGTAGATGTCACTTCCTAATCTCTCTAGCCCCTCTGTAAAGCAGGGTTGGGTCTGCAAGGCCACCCGCTGGGGAAGGACCGGGACCTGCTGACCACCCCACATCCCTACAGCCGCCCCAGCTCTTACAAGTGTTAGTCTCTCGGTTGTGTCCCACTCTGTGCGGCCCCATGGACTGTAGCCCGCCAGACTCCTCTGTCCATGGAATTCTCCAGGCAAGAATACTGGAATGGGTTGCCATTCCCTTCTCCAGGATATTTTCCCGAGCCAGGGATCGAATCCAGGTCCCCTACATTGCAGCCAAATTCGTTACCATCTGAGCCACCAGGGAAGCCCTCAGCTCTTACGGATGATACACAAATATTGAAGAGGCTATTCTATGCAACATCTGTGTGCCTTTCCATCTCGGGAGAGAGCTTAAGAAGCATCGAGGACCCACAGGACTGAATGCCCTGGAGGAGAGAGACTGGAGAGGTCACATGACAGCTGAAGAATGTCACAGTCCCAGGGAGGGAAGCCAGATGAGGTACTACGGGAATGAGATGCAGCTTAGGGATAAGAGAGAGGGCTAAGAAAGTTTCTCTGTGTTGCCCACAGTCAACCCAGGAAAGCAAGAGAAATATTGAAACAGGCTTAAAGAGATCAAATCATAAAATCTTTGGCTTGTTTCTCAAAGCAAAACAACTGTGTAGTATTAACAAAGGGAGAGTATAATGTCTTTTCATAAACTACCCTTGCCTAGATACAAGAACACTAAGATAGTAAAGCCATTTCAGTTTAGTTCAGCTGCTCAGTCGTGTCTGACTCTTTGCGACCCCATGGTGTTAGAAGCAAGATAGTTGTGAACTTCTCAGGCGGTCGTGGACACTGTGCCAGTGCAGGGGACACCAGTTCAATCCCTGGTCCAGGAAATAGGATTCCCACATGCCAAGGGGCAACTGAGCCCACGTGCCACAACTTCTGAGCCCTGTGCCTAGAGCAATAAGAGAAACCACCACTGTGAGTAGCCCCCACTCACCCCAATCAGAGAAAGCCCACAAACGTCAAAGAAGACTCAGTGCAGCCAGGTGATGGAATTCCAGTTGAGCTGTTTCAAATCCTGGAAGATGATGCTGTGAAAGTGCTGCATTCAATATGCCAGCAAATTTGGAAAACTCAGCAGTGGCCACAGGACTGGAAAAGGTCAGTTTTCATTCCAATTCCAAAGAAAGGCAATGCCAAAGAATGCTCAAACTACCGCACAATTGCACTCATCTCACATGCTAGTAAAGTAATGCTCGAAATTCTCCAAGCCAGGCTTCAGCAATACGTGAACCATGAACTCCCTGATGTTCAAGCTGGTTTTAGAAAAGGCAGAGGAACGAGAGATCAAATTGCCAACATCCGCTGGATCATGGAAAAAGCAAGAGAGTTCCAGAAAAACATCTATTTTTGCTTTATTGACTATGCCAAAGCCTTTGCCTGTGTGGATCACAAGAAACTGTGGAAAATTCTGAAAGAGAATTTTCAAATGGGAATACCAGACCACCTAACCTGCCTCTTGAGAAATCTGTATGCAGGTCAGGAAGCAACGGTTAGAACTGGACATGGAACAACAGACTGGTTCCAAATAGGAAAAGGAGTCCGTCAAGGCTGTATATTGTCACCCTGCTTATTTAACTTCTATGCAGAGTACATCATGAGAAA
>SJYT01012410.1:50424-106688 GCA_006410635.1 Cephalophus harveyi
CCCATCTATTTGCCATGAAGTGATGGGACTAGATGCCATGATTGTTTTTTGAATGTTGAGTTTTAAGCCAACTTTTTCACTCTCCTCTTTCACTTTCATCAAGAGGCTCTTTAGTTCTTCTTCACTTTCTGCCATAGGATGCTGTCATCTGCACATCTGAAGTCATTGATATTTCTCCCGGCAATCTTGATTCCAGCTTGTGCTTCATCCAGCCCGGCATTTCACATGATGTACTCTGCATATAAGTTAAATAAGTAGAGTGACAATATACAGCCTTGACGTACTCCTTTTCCTGTTTGGAACCAGTCTGTTGTTCCATGCCCAGTTCTAACTTGCTTCTTGACCTGCATACAGATTTCTCAGGAGGCAGGTCAGGTGGTCTGGTATTCCCATCTCTTAAGAATTTTCCAAAGTTTATTGTGATTCACTCAGTCAAAGGCTTTAGCATAGTCAACCAAGCAGAAATAGATGTTTTTCTGGAACTCTCTTGCTTTTTCGATGATCCAACAGATGTTGTCAATTTGATCTCTGGTTCCTCGGCCTTTTCTAAATCCAGCTTGAACATCTGGAAGTTCTTGGTTCACGTTCTGTTGAAGCCTGGCTTGGAGAATTTGTTCCTTTGTTTCTGCCCTTTTTCTAGTTGCAGCAAGCAGGGGCTACACTTCAGTTGCCCTGATCAGGCCTCTGATTGTGGTAGCTTCTCTTGTTACACAGCATGGACTCTGGGCACGTGGGCTTTGTTGTTCCATGGCATGTGGAATCTGCCTGGACCCAGGATCAGGGTGTGGTAACCTTCATTGGCAGGAGGATTCCCATCCACTGCACCACTGGGGAAATCTTAAAGGAGTCTATTAACTTTCACGAAACTTTTGGAAATAAATAAAATCTATGAATGACTGTAAGCAAACAAACAGAACTGTAAAGGATTCTTTGCTTCTTGAGCTGCTGGAATTCCTGTTTGTTGCGTTGCCTTCTGCTGTAGTGTTCAAAGCATTGCAAAACTCTGGTTAGCAAAATAGCTAAAGCAATGGCCATTTCTTGTTCTCGGAAACCTGGGTTCTTTTTGACATTGCTCTTCCCTGAAATTGGGCCCCACATCTGAAGTAATAAAATAGCTAGCCTGATTTTACACCCAAACCCATCTTTTATATTTCCTAGACAGCTACTAGACGGCACCAAAGCCTCTTTCACCTTCTACCCTCAGATATCACTCACAGAGAAGAGAGACGCTAGAAATAAGTTACATATGGAGTTACACTCCATAGTTTTCAGTTACCTCAATAGCATGCTTCTCTATTTATTGGATTCAGAATATGGAGAAAGCTGCTTAATTAAAAAGAGAAGCACAAGCTACTACCCTATTAGCTTCTACAGGTAAAGTATCACTGTGGCTATATTATCATACAGCCTGTGTTGGATAGTAGCATATTTCTGTTCATGAATAAAGGTTGTCAATAAATTTATTTCTAAGATGGTTTCTCTTAGAATGATAATAACTTTGTCAGATGGAGGTGATTGTGATATCCACTCTACACTTTACAGTCAGAGGGCCATATCCTGGAGATTTGTCAAAGGTTTCACTGTCTGTAAGACATCTTTCCTGCTGGGACTGATGATCAATTAAGTCTTTATATAAGAGTTATGCAAAAGTCCCTTGCTTCTATCCTACTCTCCAGTAGGGAATTCCATTCTCTTTCGTTCTGAGGTATTTAGTTGACACTGTAATAATAAGTGAAAGCAGAGCTATTAATATGTAGGCTTGTCATCAACATGTGGGTTTTGCTCTCTCTTCACATTTCTCTAAATGCCCTTGTACATAAGCCAGAGATCTTCTGCAAGAAATGTCAAAGGAAATCTTATAACCTTGGTCGTAAGGACTGTATCATCCACATGTGCTCAGTTGTTAAGTCGTGTCTGACTCATTGCGACCCATGGACTGTAGCCCACCAGGCTCCTCTGTCCATGGGATTCTCCAGGCAAGAATACTGCAGTGGGTTGCCATTTCCTTCTCAGAGGATCTTCCCGACCCAGGGTTCGAACCTGTGTCTCCTGCATTGGCAGGCAGATTCTTTACCACTGAGCCACACAGGGAAGCCCAAGGACGGTATCAGATACTCATTATTTTTAACAGTTTTGTTGAGATATAATTCACATATTATTGAATTCACTCATTTAAAATGTACAAGTTGGTGGCTTTTGGCATATTTACAGAGTTGTGCACCAACTACTTCAGTCACTTTTAGAACATTTTAGTTATTTCCCATATAAATCCTATTCCATTACCCCTATTCAACCTCTCCATTGCCCCTAGGCAACTACTAATTGATTTTTTGTCTCCATATATTTGCCTGTTCTGGACATTTCATGTAAATGGAATCATATCAGATGTAGTCTTCTGTGACTAGCTTCTTTCACTATATAGTTTTAAAGGTTCATCTGTTGTAAATATCAGTACTTCATTGCTTTTTATAGCTGGTGAATATTCCATTGCTCACTCATTCATCAGCTGAGGGACATTTGGGTTGTTTCTACTTGTTAATTATTATGAATAATACTGCTGTGAACATTCATGGTCATGCAAATTTTGGTGTGAATGTATGTTTTCAATTTTATTGGGTACAGGCCTAGGAGTGGAATTGCTGGGTCATATGACAGTTTCACATTCTTCTTTTAGAATAACTGTCAGGCGTTTCCTAAAGTAGCTGCACTGTTTTATATTTCCACCAGCATTGTACAATGGTGTGCCAGCAATTTTAACTATTAATACTACAGAGAATTAACTCATGAGCTCTGGCCTTTTGGTGTGAGTTGACTTTGCCTGGCAGGATGTACCAGAGCACTTAAATCCCAAAACTTCTGAAACTCCTTTATCTAGAAGCAGATAAATCTGTAAATTTGGACAGCTGATCCCATATTTGCCTAAAGAGAATTCATCATGTAGGACTGAATGAAACCAGTGATGAAATGTGGATGGCATTGTCTTGAAATGTTTCTGGTATTTTTTTTCTGTTGTGTACTCTGCTATACATATGACTGATTAAAGGCATTTTTATTGCATCTCTAACCTTCAGTTTAGCAGGCTTTAACTGTTCAAACTGGATCCTTCCCGTAAGTTTGTGTTTTATTTCAGTCAATTTTAGAACATTTTAATTACTTCCCAGATAAATCTTATTCCTATTTTAACCCATCAAAATTCATGAAAGAAAATATTGTATACTTCAGATCATTCCGTTTTCAGAAGCCAGGGACTGGTGGCCTCAGAATACGTGCCCCACCATCACACTACATTAGAAACTAGGATGTACAAAGTGTCCTTCTCTGCAGCGCCATTCAGAAGAGAGGTCTGGAAGGCCCTTGCTTTCCAGTCATAAGTTCAATTAGAATCGGTTCTCCTTCTCACCAAAGTGTGACTGGAAGATCCACACGTGTAAATCCAGTCAGGAGGGTCATATTTAGAGATTAATGTCTTTTTATGAGTTTTAAAGCTTCCCATGGATAAGAAACGAGCACTGCATTTTATATATGGAAATGATGCCACAAAACCTTTCAGGGAAATGACTTACAGAGTCACAAGCTTACATGTCATGCAGGCTGCCACCACTAGGCAGGCCAGAAACATTGACAAACTTGAGCTGCAAAAGAGGTGTGGAAACTGATGACCAAGCCTGGTGAGGGAAATTAGAGGGTGCTTAGTTTCTGTTCTCAGAGCAAGCACACTGAGAAGGTCAGTATCAAGCACTTCTGGTGGAAGAAACGGAAATGCAACTCTACAGCTTGGTAACCATTTACAGGCAGAAGTTAACTTTCTGCTGCTAATCTTAAGGCTCTGATTTTGCTTACCACTCAGCAAGGAGGCTTTGCCCATTTATGTGTCGCACTCCTGATTTAAAACATGACACGCAGAGTAGTACTTACATAACTCAGGTTCATCAACTGCATTAGACAGCTGCCACCAGACTGAAGAAACACCATTCCATATTTGTTTAGAAATTCCTCTCAACCCTCCTACACTGCTGGTGCAGTCATTATGGAAACAGTGGAAAGTCTTCAAAAATTTAAAAATAGAGTTTCCATATGATCCAGCAATCCCACTCCTGGGCATATCTATATACCCAGACAAAACTAGAATTCAAAAAGATACACGAACCCCTGTGTTCATAGAAGCAATATGAACAATAGCCAAAATATGGAAACAATTTAAGTGTCTGCCAACAAACAGAGGAATGGATAAGGAAGATGTGGTACAAATATACAATGGAAAATGGAACTAAATGGATGTTGCATCCATTTGCAACAATATGGATGGACCTAGAGATTTTCACAGTAAGTGAAGTAAGTCAGAGAGAGAGAGACAAATATCATATATCACTTACATGTGGGATCTAATATATGACCCAGACGAACTGATCTGTGAAACAGAAACAGCCTCACAGACATAGAGGACACTGGATTCCCAAGCGGGGAAGAGGATTGGGAGAGGGATCAAGTGGGAATTTAGGGTGATCAGCTGCATACTAGTGTCACATGATGGATAAGCAATGAGGTCCTATGGCATAAGCACAAGGAACTATATTCAGTACTCTGTGATAAGCTATAATGGAAAATAATATGAAAAAAGAATATATATATGGAATCACTGTGCTATACAGCAGAAATTAACACAACATTGTAAATCAACTACATTTCGAGAGAACAACTAAAAATAAAAACAAATTCCTTCCAAATATAGGAAGCTGGTTTAAAGGAATAATATTAATGTGGATACAAATATTTCCATCAATGATTATATTTTTACATGACTACTTGCCTCCATTTTCTCAAAAAAGTAAAAAGTGATCAACAAGAAACTTAATGGACATACAGTCTTTTTTTTTTTTTTTTAACCAAGGCAGATCTTTAAAACTTATCTGAGCCCAAAGGAGGAGTTGTGCAAGAGAAAAATTGTCCCAAATATGGTCCAGGATAGAATTTTCTTCTTTTTGAATGATTTAATTCATAACTTTCTTCTGGAAATAAATTAAAATTTCCAATAAAAAAATTAGAAATTTTTCTGATAAACTTAAGGGGATTAAGACTTATTCTGGAAACCCTAGTCACTTACCCACACAATTGACATCAGTCAAAAGTTTTAGTGACTTTCTAATTGAACATGGTTTTGGTTTTGGTTTTAAATCTAGTCTCATAATGATTATCTAATTACTGACCAAAAGTACATCTCTAAACTGGGACTGCTGCTGCTAAGTCACTTAGTCGTGTTCGACTCTGTGCAACCCCATAGACGGCAGCCCACCAGGCTTCCCCATCCCTGGGATTCTCCAGGCAAGAACACTGGAGTGGGTTGCCATTTCCTTCTCCAATGCATGAAAGTGAAAAGTGAAAGTGAAGTCGCTCAGTCGCATCTGACTCTTAGTGACCCCATGGACTGCAGCCTACCAGGCTCCTCCACCCGTGGGATTTTCCAGGCAAGAGTACTGGAGTGGGTTGCCATTGCCTTCTCCAAACTGGGACTACCAGAGGCCTTTCCCCTGACAGCAAGATGGCGATAAAACTTTAACTATAGTCCTAACTAAGCAGTCTCAAGAGTTCTCAACTATATTCTACTTAGTTTCCTGAAAGATTGCTTACCTGCTTGTGAAGGTGAGAACCACACAATTCAGACAAAGTAACACACAATGCTTATGGACCAAGTTGTTAGACATTTCTCGATCAGATTATTGAGCACCTTTCTTCAAGATAAAACTATTCAGTGTTCTGTGCAGGGGAATGATTAAACTTCAAGTACCTCATATGATTAAAATGAAACGCTGATAGACTTTGGCTTTACTCTACTCTTGGACTTTGATTTAGTCAGAGACTGAAGAAGATATTTGGTTATACTATAACCAGGAGGAAGGGGTCAATGACATAGAATTAAGGGTCAATGACATAGAAAGTTTCCAGTGTTATAGCTAAGGTAAAAGTGCTGGCTACAGAATGTCCTTTCTTGGAGAAACCATAAACTGTGCCATTGTTTCACACCAGTTTCTGCCCAAACTTCCAATGCATTGCAAATGTCCCTGAAATACTTCCAGCAAAACCTATGTCTGTTGAAAAAGCATTTAATCACTGAGATGATTTTATTTCAGTGTAATGATGGCTTCCCTTTGGATACTGATCTTTTTTCTCAATCACCCTATTGCAGATGGAGGCATCAGGTCAGTGATTAAGCACCAATAGTTTGGGACATTTAATTTCTGTGTCTTTTCAGAAAATCTCCTCACTAAATCTACTGTGGGTTTCCCTCCTCTGAGTTTAATATAAAAATTGGCTCTTAGAAGAAATATTGTTTCCAATTGTACCATAATTTAACCTCTCCCTTGTTCTTGGACATTTAGATTTTAAAAAACCTCTTTGAACAATGCTGCAGTGAACATCTTTGTACATGTATCTCTACTGCATTATCTTGTATGTTATCATTTCCCTCTGGATTTCGTTTCATTTTCTGTGAAGTTTACTGAGAAGAGAATGTGCTGCTTTGGGGGACTTGGAAAAATTAGTTTTAATGACTAAATTGGCTTCTGAGTGTAAGCGATGTTTGTGAAAATGAAGGAAAGAACAAACAGCTAGTCAAGGGTGTGACCATCTCTTTTGGCTTCAGCTCATAATGAATGGCTCACCCCAAAGAACAGAACAGTCTGATCTGAAAATATAGAGCAGTCTCCACCACCTTGAAGCCTTTGCTGGCTTTCAGCCTTGTCAAACATCACGTCTTTATGTGGGGAGGAAGGAGGAAGGAGGTTGAAAAGCAGAAAGATGTTCACCCCTAAGTCCCTGGAGCTCGGGGGAGGACCCTACCTGGCACTTTAATCCTGGGCTCATATTGAAGTGCCCTGAACTGAGGGATCAGGACCCTGGACAGCTCAGTTGGTGTTGCCCTACCTTCACTACCCTCGTTCTTAGGCAAAGGGTTCCCCTCTTCATATTGGGTTTTACCTGTTTATTTATTAAGCAGAAAAGCTAACTGGTTAGCCCCAGGTAAAAAACCTCCTGAGTTTAAAGGGCCTACGTTTCCTCATGGTAATAATGTCTAAAATACCTTTCCTTTTTATTCCTCTTTGAAGTTTATATGGTTTGATAAGAAAAAGAAGTCCAAGGTCCAAGGACGTATGACTGGTCACAGTAAAAGTGACCTGGACTAGTACTGAATTCTTCTGATGCCACTGCATTCTCTAATTAAGCAGTTACTGAGTGTAAATAGTGTATGTATTAGTTACAGTATAGACTAAGATTCTGTAACAGAGAGATCTCAAACACAGTGCCTCAAATCATACCAAAGTGTGCCTCTCGCACATAACACTCCAGAGGGGGACAACTAATCCAGGGCAGGTAGGCTGCTCTCTTCCATGAGGTCATCCAGGGACCCAGGTCCTCCTAACTTGTTGTCTGGGTCCACAAACATTTCCTGTAAAGATCCAAATAGTAAATATTTTTGGCTTTGCAGGCTGTGCAATCTTTGTCACAACTGCCGAATTCTACTAATGTAATGCAAAAGCATTACATTGGACACCAAAGGTTGTGTCCAACTCTTTTGTGACCCCATGTACTGTAGCCCACCAGGCTCCTCTGTCCACGGGATTTTCCAGGCAAGAATACTGGAGGGGGTTGCCATTTCCTTCCCCAGGGGATCTTCCTGACCCACAGATTGAATCTAAGTCTCCTGCATTGCAGATGGATTCTTTACCACTGAGCCACCTGGAAAGCCCAAAAGTAGCGATAGGCATTACATAAGCAAATGGGAATGGCCAGGTTCCAATGAAGCTGTATTTACAAAAGCAGGTTAGACTTGGCCCATGGGTTGTAATTTAATGACTCTTGCCTTTAGATTTCTTTCCACCATCATATTCGTGTTCCAGACAGAGAAAGGAAGTGGATGGGTTGAAATTTCTCTAATAGAAACAAAATCCATAGATCAAAAATAGTGTGGCATAGTCACACAATGGAATATTCTGAAATAAGAATAAATAAACCACAGCTACACACAACATGGATGAATACCACACTATAATGTTAAGCAAAAGAAGCCAGACACAAAAGATTACATATTGATCGATTCTATTTATGGAAAATATAAAAACAGGCACGCTAACATATGGTATTAAAAGTCAAGATAGTGGTTGCCTTCCAGGGGGTGGGGTCAGGAACCAGAAGTGGACACAAGAAGGCTTCTAGCTTCTGACAATATTCTGATCTGGAGGATGTAAGTTCCCACACGTGGGTAGGTTCACACATGAAAACCCACTTAACCACAGCTTCATATTCATTTACCTTTCTGTGTATAGGTTACACATCAATTAGAAGGTTTACATAAGTTGCAAAAAAAGAGTAATTCAAAAGTACTACACTAATGTCTCTCATCTCTTGTCCAAAACCAAATCAAAGGAGCACCCCAAACTGCAAGGGATCTGGGAAATGTGGTCTCTAGCTGGGTGGCCATATGACTCTGAAATTCAGAAGGTTCTTTTATGAAAAGGAAGAAGGTAAGAATGTATTCTAGAGAGACAGTTAGACGGCTCTGTTGCAGTCTGTGCAGCCATCACTGGTCCATGACAGTTACCAAATCCCGCTGGGCACGACCTGTGAGGTTCCCCTGGCAAGAAATTTCCCTGGTGAGCCTGCTATGGGAATGCCATCATCGTCTGTAATTCTCTCTGTTGTCTGGACTTACTCTCTGTCAGGTTATTTGTCCATTATACTTGATAGGCACTTTTATTTTTTTCTTTTTCTCCTCGGAATTTGAACATCATAGGAAGGGCTGCATTAGCCATGAGGGAAATCTCAGAAATCTAAGCACTGATTTCTTTGAGCTTTTGAGCAGTTAAATTAGTAATTAGCTACCTTTCAAATTCTATAAGAAAAAATAAGCCCTTATGTATTTAAACCATTGAAATTGGGTCTTTGTTACCCGGAGCCAATCACAATTCTTAATTGATATGGAAAGCTTCCCTAACAAGACAATGTTTAAGCTGAGACTAGACAGATTATGAGGTGGCAGAAAGAGTAGCAGGGGAAAGTCCAAAGCCCTTTCTATTGCCTTCCACCACTAATTGCCCACCGTCTTCCAGGCAGGGAGACTACGGGCTGGAGAGGTCAAGAGAGTTCAAGGTAAGATTGATTTGTCCAGAGGTGACATTTGACGCTATGCGGAAGGGAGGGCTTGGGAATGAACTCACATCTCTGTGAGTTCACAGAGTGTACATCATGGCACTTATCACACAGCTATCAATTGCATGATCCCTGGCGTGACCACAAGACTGCAGTCTCCATGAGGTCAGGGACAATGCCTGTGATTGTTCATTAGTAGCATAAATCCTGGCACAGGGCAGACATGCAATAATAGTTATTGGATAAGTTATAGCAGAAAGAACTGAATGCGAGGAGGAAGAAAAGAGACACAGGTAAGAGAGCGGAAAGCCTTGGCTGGGGCAGGCACCTCCTGAAGGGGACACAATCCCAGTGACACTCCCCCAGGGCAGATTCAGACGACTGTGGTCACGGGCCACTTTAGGGACCCACACTGACATGCCTATCCAGCTCACAGCCTTTCTCTCTTGGCTACTCGATGGGCATGAGATTTGAGCCAGCATTCACAGTACTTCACCCTTGACCACAATAACTGATCCAAAATGTGGGTTTGTGACCCAGACCTGGATAATTAGGGTCCTGTCCCAGGAATTGAAACTGGAGTTGAGAAAAGAGACTTCTTCCCCCTCTGGCTGTGAGGGTGTGAGCCTGGATTTCCCACAGTCTGGTCCAGCTGCCAGGAGATGGCCTGCCTGTAGGAAAGAACCTGATATCCAGAGAGAACAGGGAGAGACCAAGAGAGAGAAAGAGCAAAGAATCTTCAGGCTCCTGATTCCCGTTATCCCTAAGGTCGACTCCACTCTGCTCTTCCCAATTATACGAGCCAATGAATTCCTTTTAAATTCCTTTTGTGCTTAAGAAAGTTAGAATTGCGGACCTTTTTTTGAAATCTATGAGCTGCCTTTCTCTCCAAAATACATCCTGAATCTGAGCACTTCTCACCATCTCTGCTGCGTTAACCTGGTCCAAGCCACCACTGTCTCTTGCCTGGATGAATGCAACAGGCTCCCATCTCCTCTCTTTCTCCCTGACAAACCACTGTCCACCCAGTGGGCCAACTGATCCTAGATGAATGTCAGTCCAAAGATGTCACTTCCAGTGAAATTTCTCTCTACATCCATATTCCTTATCTTGTTTTGTGGCATGATCTGCTTCTGTCTGCCCTATAAACTATTCCATGCCACCTTCCATCATCACTGGGCTTCAGCTGCGTTGCCCTTTGTTGTGGGTTTCTCAGACTCGTGAACCTCATTATTTCTTTGCACCTGCTGCCTCAAGTCTTTGCATTGTTAATTCTTCATCATTCAGTTTTTAGTAATGTAATACAGTAACCATAGCCCCCCATCTATTTCTGTATCATTTTGCTGTTGAAATTACTCACAGAAATTGACCCTAGTTGAAATTATTTGTGTTTTACTTGCTGTTTTGTGGGCCGTCTGTCCCCTAGAGTGTGAGCTTCAGGAGACTAGAGACCTTACCTGTCTTGCTTACCTTGTGTCCACAGTAGGGGTTTGAGTAATACTTACTGAATGAATGAGTGACGGAATGAGGAGCTGGAGTTCCGTTCAGGCCCTCGGGCCCCATTGCACCTCCTTTTCTCCGGTGTCCACACCGCTGGCCAGTATTAACTCGTAGAGGAGCTTGCACCTGTCATGTGACTTCTTTCAACCTCTTTTGTCATTTGGGAAAGGGGAACCCTACTCCTTGCTAAGCCAGCTCTAAGGGTTTTTGGAGATGCAAGGAGCTGGTAGGTAGAAAACCCCACTGAGGATCAGAATTGAATGTGTCTGGCTTGGTGGGGGGACACCTCGCTCCTGCCTCCCCACCAAGCCCTTGCTACTCAGCGCTGTTCAACCCGACCTGCTTCCTCCTCTCTGGGTCACCCACACAGCCTCAGGTGTCTTGCCTCCCCACCCCCAGCCCTCCAAAGGTCTTATTTTATAGCTTCCTGTGAGGATATCACATGAGGCCATGACCCTCGCTGTGAGAAAGCAGAGGCTGTAAAAGGCCAGCCTTGGCTCCCTGCTCGGTGGTTAAATATTGATAACACCAGGAAATAGAGGCCCAGAGTGGGCATTCCACACATCCCCCTGCAGTGATGGCGCTCCAGACAGAGGGTCCTCCCCAGCCCGTTCCTCTGGGCTGGCAGGAGGGTTTGGATGTCCTGTTACTTGAGGCCAACAGATAAGAAGGAAAGTATCGGGCTCCTGGTTCTTGCTGACTGTGAAAGTCAGATGGAGCCTGTTTGCCATCAGCGGCCACTCATTCAAGAGGTCAGTCACCCCGGAGTGACAAAGGAGGCTCCAGGCCTGGGCGTGTGCTAAATGCAGAGCTCCCAAATGGGCCCGGCTGCCACAGGCTCTGCCGCACTGGCCCCCAGGTGACAGCGGTGCGGGAAGCTTAGGTACAAAGACCAGCCAGTGTCCCCTGAAAGGAGGAGGAGGAAGAGAGAAATCAGCGCTGCTCCCGCCAGCAGACCAGACGAGTCCTCGGAGCCCGGGACCCAGGGTGAGTGAGTGTCTTCAGCCTGCCGCGGGAATGGGGTGGCGGGTGCCAGGTCTTTGGCAGGGATCATGTCCAGGGGCAAGTGGTTAAGCTCTGATTAAAATGCAGGCATCTCATACTGAGTGAAGCAAGTCAGACAGAGGAGAAATATCCTGTGACATCCCTTATCTGTGGAATCTGAAAAGAAATGATACAAATGAACTTACAAAACAGAAACAGGCTCACAGACTGAGGGAACAGAGCTTATGGCTGCCCGGGGGAGGGATCGACAGGGAGTTTGGGATAGACACTGTACACACTGCTGTGTTTAAACAGATAACCGGCAAAGCCCTACTGGATAGCACAGGGAACTCTGCTCAATGTTATGTGGCAGCCTGGATGCTTGGGGGAGAGTGGATACATGTAGATGTATGGCTGAGTTCCTTCTCTGTTCACCTGAAACCGTCACAACATTGTTAATCAGCTATACTCCAATACAAAATTAAAAGTTCAAAAGAAAAGATAAAAATATAAATAAAGCAGGAATCTCCTGGTGGGGCCTAAGAGCACATGACGACTAAATGCAATATGATATCCTAGATGGGAACCAGAAGCAGGAAAAAGACAATAACAGAAAAGTGAAATGCAAATAAATCATAACGTTTAGCTAATAATTTTTTTTAAATTCAGAGATATTACTACTATGCTCTCTGTAGAAGAAAACTGGATAAGTGCTTTGAGGGGAATGTGTCCTTTGTTCCTATAGCATTAACACAGAGAGGGCCAGCGTGTATCCATCTTATCATTTTGTTTCATGTGTTGCTATATTTTTATTATAACAATATTATGCATGTTTAAAACATACATTCCACTGTGGGCATCAGCCCACATGCAGATGTGTACACTTTTCTGATTAGTTCCAGTACCACACTGTCTTGATTACTGGAGTTTTAAAGTGAGTCTGGAAGTTGGGGAGCATCAGTCCTCTAACGTGTTCTTCTCCTTCAAGACTGTGTTGAGTATCCTGGGCCTTTTGCTTCTCGTTATAAACTTGAAATTCAGCTTGTCAATATCCATAAAATAACTTGCTGGGATTTTGATTTGGGTTGCCTGTATCTATAGATCACATTGGGAAGAACTGACATGTTGATTAGTTCCACTAATTAAACATCCAAAATTGGAATTTTTGTCCAGAAAGGTATAAATACAATTGATACATACTTTTTTTTATTGAGGTATAGTTGATTTACAATATTATATGTTTCAGGTGTATAACATAGTGATTCACAATTTTTAAATGTTATACTCTGTTTATAGTTATTATAAACTATTACCTGTATTCCTTGTGCTGTACAATATATCCTTGTAGCTATTTATTTTATACATAGTAGTCTGTATCTCTGAATCCCCTACCCCTCTCTTGTGCCTCCCCATTCCCTCTTCCCACTAGTAACCACTAGTTGGTTCTCTATATATCTGTGAGTCTGTTTCTTTTCTGTTATATTCACTAGCTTATTTTTTAGATTCCATGTTTATACCATACAGTATTTGTCTTTCTTTGCCTGACTTATTTCACTTAGCCTAATACCTCCAAGTCCATCCATGATGCAATTGGCAATATTTCATTCTTTTTTATGACTGACCCCATTGTACAGATGTACCACATCTTTATCCATTTCTCTGTCAATGGACATTTAGGTGGCTTCCATATCTTGTCTATTGTAAATAACGCTACTATGAACATCGGAGTGAATGTATCTTTTGAATTGGTGTTTTCATTTTCTTTGGCTAATATATGCATACATTTAAAATACATACAAATATACCAAATATGTGTTTAGAATATACATATAAAATATATACATTAAAAATGGAATTACATGTATCATTTTCACAAAGGCAGTGGGTACTCAGGAGAAATGTATACAGTACAGAAGTGTTCAAAGTGGATGTCCCATGGGTCTAGAGCCCAGCCCACTTCCCTAGAGGGAGTTGGTGTTGGCATCTTGACCTCCGTGTTCTTTTCTCTGTGAATGTATGTCGGGGGAGGGGGTTGGTGTTCTGCATATGCAACAGGGGTCTGTGGCCAATATTACCAATTAATCCAGGCATTCCTGCATCTGAGACTAGACAGAAGATCACAACCCTTAACAAGTGCTCTGGAGAAGCTGGAGCTGGAACACAAGATCACACTGATTGGCCATCCCTTTAATTTGTCTTTCCATTATTCAGTATATATATATCCTTCAAATGAGTAAGTAGGTAGTGGGCATCTGAGTCCGTGAAACTCTTTAAAAAAAAAAAATCTTTCTTTTCCCCTGACTTCCGTCTCTGTCTTGGCACATTAGCAGTGTAGTGCTGGTTTCATTGCTAAGCTGTGTCTGACTCTTGTGACCCAGGGACTGTAGCCCGCCAGGCTCCTCTGTCCATGGAATTTCCCAGACAAGAATACTGGAATGGTTTGCCATTTCCTTCTCCAGGGGCTCTTCCCAACTCAGGGGTCAGATCCGCATCTCCTGCACTGCAGGCAGATTCTTTACCATCGAGCCACCCAGGAAGCCCTTGGCACATGAAAGATGACTCATATATGAAAAACTTGGCTCAGTATTATATTTGTATCAAAATATTTTCCTTCAAAATCTGTAGATGTTTGTTCAGTTTTCTCAGAGCATTTAGAGCTGGAGAAAACTCTGACGTCAGTCTTTTTATTAGTACCTTGTTTTTTTGCTTGGCTGCTTGCCATCCGGTTGATTTTGGATGTTCCTGGCTGAGCCTGCAAAGGCTATTTTGGATCGGACATCAAGAGTGGGGAGATTTTGAGATGGCCTCTGGCCTCTCTTTGCCTTGTTGTCCTCTTAGCCCTATGACATGTTTTCATGATTGGTTTGTTCAAAACCCTTTACTTTGATCTCCACTTCTGTCCCCTTTTCCTCCCCTCTCCCTCCCATGCCCACCCCTGCACCAGAGATAATTATCTAATGTGTTGAATGTATGTTTTTTAAAATGTGTCTTTGTAAAATGTGTATTGTTGTTTTGTATGCATGTATTTTGAATTTTCATAAATGGTGTTGCATGCTCCCTTATGATCCTTGGGGATACTTTCAGGATATGAATACGCTCAGGAGTAGAACTGCTGGGTCATGGTAAACTTACTTTGACTAATTTGCTCTCTAAATGGCTGCCCCAGTCTACACACCCTGGCAAGTGCATAAGGCTACAGCCCCAGAACCACACCAACACCTGGCATTATCCACCTTCCAAACTATGCCAGACTAATAGATGTCAAGTGGGGTTTCATTTTAATTGTCATTCTTCTGATTTCCAAAGAGTTTAAGCATATTTTCATATGTTTGCTAGCCTTTTGAGCTTCCTATTTTGTAAACTGCCTGTTTATATTATCTATTAAGATTCTAGTCTTTTTCCTGTTAATTTGTTAGAATTCTTTGTACATTTTAGATATCAGTTTCTTCTGGGTTTTAAGCATCACAAGTATCTTATCCCAATCAGAAATATGTTTACTACTGTATTGATAGTATTCATTGAACAGATCATCTTATTTTGATATAATCAAATTCAACAGTTTTCGGTTGTTATTCAATGACTTAAGCGTGTATGGTTTTAAGAAGTGCTGCCCTACTTCTATTAACTTTGCACTTCTTCCTCTTGCATTGAGGCCTCTAACATTGGGGTCTGTGTGTGTGTGTGCTGTTTGTTAGATGTGCATCTGTGCACGATGTGTGCTAGTCGTGTCTGACTCTTTGCGACCCCTGGACTGTAGCCCGCCAGGCTCCTCTGTCCATGGATTTCCCAGGCAAGAATACTAGCATGCCATTTACACCCCCAGGGGATCTTCCCAATGCAGGAATTGAACCTGCATCTCCTGCATGGGCCAGTGGATTCGAGCCACCTGGGAAAGCCCTAGATGTGCGACTGGTCTTCCTTTTCTCCATAGACTGAGCCAGTTTTCCTGACACCATCTACTAAACAATTCCTTCTTTCCCTACTGGTCAGCAGAGCTATCCTTACCTTAGAAATATCAAGTTTCTGCATGAATACAGGTCTCTATGAAATCTCTGTTCCCATGCCTTGGTTTAATGACTTGGGTTTATGTCAGAACCACATTTTTTATTATAATACATCTCAACATCTGATGGGGCCAGTCTCCCCTCTTAGCCTTTTTTTCGATGTTTATGTGCTCAGTCCTGTCTGACTCTGCAGTTTACCTTGTCTATATAAATACTAGAGTAAGTGTATCAAGGTCCTCAAAAAACATCCAGTTAGAATTTTGGCTGAGATTGCATTGAATTTATAGATTTATTTGGGGATAACTGATATCTTAGTAAGTTTATCCTGTCTGAAAACATAAATCCCACTCTATTTATTCAGATCATTTATTATTATCTTGTTCTAGAGTTAAAAAAATGTTCTCCAGGGGACTTCCCTGGTGGTCCAGGAGTTAAGAACTCCATGCTTCCACTGCAGGGGGCACAGGTTCGATCTCTGTTGGGGTAACTAAGATCCTACATGCCCTGCAGCACAGCTCCCCCCACCAAAAAAAATTCTTCATATGCTACTGTGCTACCGTGGGATGCTGGGATGCTACTGTGAATGATCTTATTTTTATTTAATTTTCCAGTTTCACTAATAATGGGAGAAATACTATTTCGAGCTTGTATACAGCAACTTCATTGAATGCGTCTATTAGTTCTATTGTTTATTTTTCTAGGTATTAATAGATGATCTTGTCATCTAAAAATTATGAGTTTTAACTCTTTCTTATCAAGTCTTGGCTTCCCTGGTGGCTCAGATGGTAAAGTGTCTGCCTGCAGACAAGGAGACCCGGGCTCGATCCCTAGGTGGGGAAGATCCCCTGGAGAAGGAAATGGCAACCCACTCCAGTACTCTTGCCTGGAAAATTCCGTGGACTGAGGAGCCTGGTAGACTACAGTCCGCGGGGTTGCAAAGAGTCGGACATGACTGAGCGACTTCACTTCACTTATCAAGTCTTACACTTCCTTTTCTTTCCTTATAGCACTTGTTAGGACCTCTAGGACTATATTAAACTGTAATGGTCCAAATTTAACCAGCAGCTACCTTTGAAATCTGGCACTTCACCATTCTCCACTATGGGTCCTGGGTAGGCTGATATCCAGGAGAGAGACGGTGATAGGCCCAGCCTTCATCACGTGGGGGAGACAGGCACCTGTGATTGGCCAGTATAGGAAAATCCGCTGCTAAGGAAACTTGGTGAAGGAGTGGGGTGGACTGCAGAAGCTGGAGGGGATGCTGGGCAGGCGAGAACTGGAGAGACCCTGCAAGGGTCAGTCCCACAGCCCATCAGTGGCTCAGTCCTCCCCACAACCCGCATCAGTGCTCCTCCCCACGTGTAATGAGTTTTAATAAAGATTTGAGTGGCTCCCACTTTTATGGTCTCTGCTGCTTCAGGCCACACTTCCCTAGAGGGAGTTGGTGTTGGCATCTTGACCTCCGTGTTCTTTTCTCTGTGAATGTATGTCGGGGGAGGGGGTTGGTGTTCTGCATATGCAACAGGGGTCTGTGGCCAATATTACCAATTAATCCAGGCATTCCTGCATCTGAGACTAGACAGAAGATCACAACCCTTAACAAGTGCTCTGGAGAAGCTGGAGCTGGAACACAAGATCACACTGATTGGCCATCCCTTTAATTTGTCTTTCCATTATTCAGTATATATATATCCTTCAAATGAGTAAGTAGGTAGTGGGCATCTGAGTCCGTGAAACTCTTTAAAAAAAAAAATCTTTCTTTTCCCCTGACTTCCGTCTCTGTCTTGGCACATTAGCAGTGTAGTGCTGGTTTCATTGCTAAGCTGTGTCTGACTCTTGTGACCCAGGGACTGTAGCCCGCCAGGCTCCTCTGTCCATGGAATTTCCCAGACAAGAATACTGGAATGGTTTGCCATTTCCTTCTCCAGGGGCTCTTCCCAACTCAGGGGTCAGATCCGCATCTCCTGCACTGCAGGCAGATTCTTTACCATCGAGCCACCCAGGAAGCCCTTGGCACATGAAAGATGACTCATATATGAAAAACTTGGCTCAGTATTATATTTGTATCAAAATATTTTCCTTCAAAATCTGTAGATGTTTGTTCAGTTTTCTCAGAGCATTTAGAGCTGGAGAAAACTCTGACGTCAGTCTTTTTATTAGTACCTTGTTTTTTTGCTTGGCTGCTTGCCATCCGGTTGATTTTGGATGTTCCTGGCTGAGCCTGCAAAGGCTATTTTGGATCGGACATCAAGAGTGGGGAGATTTTGAGATGGCCTCTGGCCTCTCTTTGCCTTGTTGTCCTCTTAGCCCTATGACATGTTTTCATGATTGGTTTGTTCAAAACCCTTTACTTTGATCTCCACTTCTGTCCCCTTTTCCTCCCCTCTCCCTCCCATGCCCACCCCTGCACCAGAGATAATTATCTAATGTGTTGAATGTATGTTTTTTAAAATGTGTCTTTGTAAAATGTGTATTGTTGTTTTGTATGCATGTATTTTGAATTTTCATAAATGGTGTTGCATGCTCCCTTATGATCCTTGGGGATACTTTCAGGATATGAATACGCTCAGGAGTAGAACTGCTGGGTCATGGTAAACTTACTTTGACTAATTTGCTCTCTAAATGGCTGCCCCAGTCTACACACCCTGGCAAGTGCATAAGGCTACAGCCCCAGAACCACACCAACACCTGGCATTATCCACCTTCCAAACTATGCCAGACTAATAGATGTCAAGTGGGGTTTCATTTTAATTGTCATTCTTCTGATTTCCAAAGAGTTTAAGCATATTTTCATATGTTTGCTAGCCTTTTGAGCTTCCTATTTTGTAAACTGCCTGTTTATATTATCTATTAAGATTCTAGTCTTTTTCCTGTTAATTTGTTAGAATTCTTTGTACATTTTAGATATCAGTTTCTTCTGGGTTTTAAGCATCACAAGTATCTTATCCCAATCAGAAATATGTTTACTACTGTATTGATAGTATTCATTGAACAGATCATCTTATTTTGATATAATCAAATTCAACAGTTTTCGGTTGTTATTCAATGACTTAAGAGCCAGACTAATAGATGTCAAGTGGGGTTTCATTTTAATTGTCATTCTTCTGATTTCCAAAGAGTTTAAGCATATTTTCATATGTTTGCTAGCCTTTTGAGCTTCCTATTTTGTAAACTGCCTGTTTATATTATCTATTAAGATTCTAGTCTTTTTCCTGTTAATTTGTTAGAATTCTTTGTACATTTTAGATATCAGTTTCTTCTGGGTTTTAAGCATCACAAGTATCTTATCCCAATCAGAAATATGTTTACTACTGTATTGATAGTATTCATTGAACAGATCATCTTATTTTGATATAATCAAATTCAACAGTTTTCGGTTGTTATTCAATGACTTAAGCGTGTATGGTTTTAAGAAGTGCTGCCCTACTTCTATTAACTTTGCACTGTTTCCTCTTGCATTGAGGCCTCTAACATTGGGGTCTGTGTGTGTGTGTGCTGTTTGTTAGATGTGCATCTGTGCACGATGTGTGCTAGTCGTGTCTGACTCTTTGCGACCCCTGGACTGTAGCCCGCCAGGCTCCTCTGTCCATGGATTTCCCAGGCAAGAATACTAGCATGCCATTTACACCCCCAGGGGATCTTCCCAATGCAGGAATTGAACCTGCATCTCCTGCATGGGCCAGTGGATTCGAGCCACCTGGGAAAGCCCTAGATGTGCGACTGGTCTTCCTTTTCTCCATAGACTGAGCCAGTTTTCCTGACACCATCTACTAAACAATTCCTTCTTTCCCTACTGGTCAGCAGAGCTATCCTTACCTTAGAAATATCAAGTTTCTGCATGAATACAGGTCTCTATGAAATCTCTGTTCCCATGCCTTGGTTTAATGACTTGGGTTTATGTCAGAACCACATTTTTTATTATAATACATCTCAACATCTGATGGGGCCAGTCTCCCCTCTTAGTCTTTTTTTCGATGTTTATGTGCTCAGTTCTGTCTGACTCTGCAGTTTACCTTGTCTATATAAATACTAGAGTAAGTGTATCAAGGTCCTCAAAAAACATCCAGTTAGAATTTTGGCTGAGATTGCATTGAATTTATAGATTTATTTGGGGATAACTGATATCTTAGTAAGTTTATCCTGTCTGAAAACATAAATCCCACTCTATTTATTCAGATCATTTATTATTATCTTGTTCTAGAGTTAAAAAAATGTTCTCCAGGGGACTTCCCTGGTGGTCCAGGAGTTAAGAACTCCATGCTTCCACTGCAGGGGGCACAGGTTCGATCTCTGTTGGGGTAACTAAGATCCTACATGCCCTGCAGCACAGCTCCCCCCACCAAAAAAAATTCTTCATATGCTACTGTGCTACCGTGGGATGCTGGGATGCTACTGTGAATGATCTTATTTTTATTTAATTTTCCAGTTTCACTAATAATGGGAGAAATACTATTTCGAGCTTGTATACAGCAACTTCATTGAATGCGTCTATTAGTTCTATTGTTTATTTTTCTAGGTATTAATAGATGATCTTGTCATCTAAAAATTATGAGTTTTAACTCTTTCTTATCAAGTCTTGGCTTCCCTGGTGGCTCAGATGGTAAAGTGTCTGCCTGCAGACAAGGAGACCCGGGCTCGATCCCTAGGTGGGGAAGATCCCCTGGAGAAGGAAATGGCAACCCACTCCAGTACTCTTGCCTGGAAAATTCCGTGGACTGAGGAGCCTGGTAGACTACAGTCCGCGGGGTTGCAAAGAGTCGGACATGACTGAGCGACTTCACTTCACTTATCAAGTCTTACACTTCCTTTTCTTTCCTTATAGCACTTGTTAGGACCTCTAGGACTATATTAAACTGTAATGGTCCAAATTTAACCAGCAGCTACCTTTGAAATCTGGCACTTCACCATTCTCCACTATGGGTCCTGGGTAGGCTGATATCCAGGAGAGAGACGGTGATAGGCCCAGCCTTCATCACGTGGGGGAGACAGGCACCTGTGATTGGCCAGTATAGGAAAATCCGCTGCTAAGGAAACTTGGTGAAGGAGTGGGGTGGACTGCAGAAGCTGGAGGGGATGCTGGGCAGGCGAGAACTGGAGAGACCCTGCAAGGGTCAGTCCCACAGCCCATCAGTGGCTCAGTCCTCCCCACAACCCGCATCAGTGCTCCTCCCCACGTGTAATGAGTTTTAATAAAGATTTGAGTGGCTCCCACTTTTATGGTCTCTGCTGCTTCAGGCCCCACCTGCTCCGGGAGTTCCAGCTATTTCAGTCCTGTGACTTTGGGCCCAGGGAAGGGCAGGGTTTGGGCCCAGGGTTTGGGCAGGGAGGGGAGAGTAAGTTGGGGTGGGATATCCATTCATGCTCCATTCTTCGTTTCCAGGAGTCTTCAGGCCTTTGTCAAGGGTCATAACCTTAGTAGGCCAGGAGAGCAGCTGAGAGTGAAGGGGTTTGAGAACTTCCTTGTCAGAAGCATATCCCAACCAGGAGCAAGGGCATGAAGTACAGTGAGGGGCTAACCGGAGCCCCACCCGTCACCGAGGTGCCTCTGGAGCTGCTGGAAGAAATGCTTTGGTTTTTCCGAGTAGAGGATGGTAAGCGGCGGGGATGGGTGGTGGGGGTGCACTCTCCTGGCTGAAGCCCCCATCATGGTCCCCGCCTCCATGGCAGGCTGCACGTTTCCTCCAGGGCAAGACTGAGGCTGAAGGTCTCACTACCCAGAGGGGCCTGGCTAAACTGCACTCTCCTTTCCTCAGGGCTGGTCACTCACATACTCACCCATCCTGTCATTCACAAATATTTATTAAGTTCCTTCTGTGCACCAGGGACTGTTCTCAGCATGGGGGTTACAGAAGTGGAAACACACAAAAATCTCTGCCCTCATAGAGCATTCCTTCTAGTGAAAAAGGAAAACCAACAAATGACTAAAATGCTGGTGAAATGAGTAATAAGGAGAAAATTTAAGCCAAGAAAGGAAGAAGTGTGCAGCCAGGGGGGAATGTAATGTGGTCAAGGAAGGCCTTGCTCAGAAGCTGATGTTTGAATAAAGGCTTGCAGGAGGGGACAGAATTAGCCATGCAGATCATGTGGGGAAAGGCATTCCTGGTAGAGGGAACAGTAGATGCAAAAGCTCTGAAGCTAGATGCTGCCTCATCTGGGTACAGTATGGACAGATCCTGATTATCTAAACTCAGATGAGCTACTTTATGTATTATCTGCAGGCAGCTTGTCAAATCTAATTTAACTGCCACCCTTTCTTCCCTCCCTCCCTCACTTATTTCCTCCCTCCCTTGCTTCCTTCTTCCCTTCCTCTCTCTCACTTCCTCCCTCCCTTCCTCTTTCCCTTGTGCTGCACTTGGCCAGCCCCTAGCAAAACTCTGAAGATGGTAAAGTTTACCTTCACTACACACCTCCTTTCCCCACTATTATTATCCCACTGCAGTGCTATCTCCCCCAGGTAGATGAGAACTTCTTTGGAGCAGAGATCTCTTCTCCCCCTGTCCCCTACTTTGGACCAGGAGTTTCCTGGCTCATCTTCAGCTTGGTTAGTCTCTCTGTACAATATGTGGCCCACAGCAGGGGGAAGCTGATGCTGTGAGTTGGTCTGTTAGGGGCCTGAGGGGTACCCAGCCTGTCCTTAAGGCTCCATCCTGTGTGTTCCTCCCCAGCAACTCCTTGGAATAGTTCCATGTTCGTCCTGGCGGCCTTGGTGGTCATAATAAGCTTCATCCTCTTGGGAAGAAACATCCAGGCAAACAGGTGAGGAGCTGGTCTAGGGGTGGTCTCTGGAGGGTGGAGAAATCTAAAGAGGGGTCATCTAGAGACCTTGGCTGTCCACCCTTTAAAAGGGTCAGCAAAATGCAGCCGGTAGGGTTTTCTTTGTTTGAGAACCCAAAGCTGCAGAAAAACTAGCAGCTGTCCCCGATGACCATTCCCTGGCCAGCAAGCAGGGCCGGGGCTGGTGTGTCTCAGAAATCAGGATCCCTGGCTCTGGAGTCATACAGGCTGGGTTCAGATTCCAGTTCTGCCACTCACTAGCTGGGCAAGACACTCAGTACCTCCAGGCTGGCTTCTCCTTCTATAAATGGCAACCGTGATGGATTCTTTCCTTTTAGGATTGTGGGGAGTGCTCAGTGGGGGCTTTTGCAGAATTAGGGATGTGGTTACATGGGAAAAACTTGTGCTACTCCAAGGCCAAATGCAGGGCATGGATAGAGATCTGAGATCACTTGGGGCTCCTGGGTAATTCTGACATTTTTATAACAACATTACTCCTTAACCCTGGATGAACAAATCACCTGCGGAAGAATGTTAAACACAGAAATCTGTGCCTCACCTTAGAGATTCTGATGCAGAGGGTCTGGGGAGGGGACCTGGGTACTGGCATTTTGTTAAACACTCTGGATGAGTCCAGGACTAACTTTTGAAAGCTCCTTAAGGGCGGGAACTACATTTGACTCAACTTTGCTTCCCCAAGCAACTAGCACAGTGTCAGATTCTGGAAGTTATTTCAACAAATACTTGGTTCACTCATTCCCATTCATTCATTCCATAATTACTATTGAATTACTATTGAATCCTAGTAACTAGCAGTAACTTTTAAACAGTAATACGGAGAATCCCTCCTCAGATCTGTATCATGGTTTGCAACTTTGAAGGCACCTTCACATTCTCTCACTTTATCAAACCAGCCCTGTAAGGTGGGGCTGGCACAAGTTACTTATTCCCACTGTACAGAATAAGCTGAGGATCCATGGAAGGGTTGGCCTAACCTCCAAGCTCTTCTTCCTATGCTATTTTATGTCATCTGTGAATCCTCCTCATAGTTCTGCTATAAACCCAGAAAGAAATAACTCAGTTATTTTGTTCACATCAGTAACTAGTCGTTATGAACTGCTACAGCTCAGTCATCATTTATTCCACAGAATAAGCTGAGCACTGCTCTGTGCCAGGTTCTGTGCCAGGAATGGGGACCACAGGGCTGGACAAGAGAGATTCAGCCCTGGTCTTATGGAGCTGAAGTTTGGAGGGGAGACAACTGTAGTTGAGAATGACAGGTGATGACTGTGGGATATATAGAGGTGGGATCTAGGGCCTTGAGGGCAAAAAAGAGACGGAGGCTGGGCTGACCGAGGGACAGCACGCCCCAAGCTCAAGGAGGGAGCAGGAGGGCCCAGGGGCTGTAGTGTGGACTGTGGGGGCGGGAGGAAAGGGAGGTCAAGAGGCAGCAGGGCCTAGAGTGTACAGGCCCTGGGGGCTCCCTAAGGAGTTTTCAGGTTCTAGTTCATGGGCACTGGGGAGCCAGAGAAGAGCTTTGTACAGGGACATGAAAGGTTTATGTTTCAGCGAGATCAGTCTGCGAGAAGGACCCAGAGGGGTAGTGCCACTGAGAAGGTGACTTTTCCTCTCTCAGACTATCAGGAAGCATCCGCCTCAGCAAAGTCACCTCAGAGACAAGGCAGCTGTCCTCAGGAGCAGCGGACAGTCAGATGTTCCCCTGTGACCCAAACAGATTGTCTGGGCAGTCAGCTCAAACCCTGGTGGGGTCTCTCCACTAGGAGATCTAGGGGTGGGGACTTGGAGTAGAACCACCTCGGAGGGAAGATGTTTGGGTAAGATATTTGGGTAGGAACGCTGGATCTTGAATGCCAGGTTCCAGAAGTGGGCAGTGGGGAGCCAGTGAAGGTACTTGAGCTGAGGACTCTGGAACCATGGCTGCTGTGTGCAGGCTAGTTTGGAGACATAAGCACCTAGAGGCAGAAGGATTAGGTAGGAATTTCCTGCTACAGTCTGTCTAGGGATGGAGTGGAGTGAGGGTGGGGATGGGGTAATAAGGACTACACTAAGCAGGATGAAAGTGTAGCTTGGTGAAAAGAACACAGGACTGGGAGTCAGGAGAGAAATGCATGACCCAGGCACATGCTCCTCAGGCCCCTCTGAGCCATATTATGTCACTTGCAAGAGGAGCAACAGTAGCTGAGTTCACAGAGGGCACTGCGGCTTTGGTAAGATGATGCATGGAGAAATCTAAGGTGTTCCTCTGCCCAAAACCTACCAAACCATCTCAGCTTTCTCCCCAGACTGTTTCCAGAACTGTGTACTGGATTTACCCCCTCAAACTTGCTAACCCACTTGGGAGCTCCAACCACTGCTCCAACCACTTGGTACCTCACACAGGGAACCCATATTCAATAATGTTTTCTCTTCTCCCAGAAATCAAAAGAAGCTGCCACCGGAAAAACAAACTCCAGAAGTCCTGTACTTGGCTGAGGGCAGAAACAAAGATGACAACAACCTGACCATCCTAACAGAGACTCTGCTCTCTGAAAAGCCAACTTTGGCCCAGGGAGAAGTGGAGGCAAAATACAGGGATGTGCCGCTGGTCCGTCTTCCAGACCCACAAGAATCTGAAAGCTAGTCAGGGTGCAGGGCGGTGTCCCCGGAGTGTTAGCAGACAGATTGAGTGAACTGCAATCAAACTAAAGCCCTGTTTTGACAAAAACGAACAAAATCTTTTTATTAAAATGCTTCTGGATGTGGGCAGTTGGATTTGCATAGTTTGTTCAAATGGCGGTGGGCCACACATAAGTGGCTTGGAGTGAAAGTGCAAAATCCAGAGCCAGCCTGCGGATCTGTTAGCCTGGTCAGACTCCTCGCATAGTCTTGAAGAGTTCCCAGCCTCCCTCTGACCTCGGCTTCTCCATCTGTAAAATGTGGCTGAAGCCTGGGCTGGAGCTCCTGTTTTCAATCCAAGCTCCTGGAAGGGCTGAGTAAGGAAGGGGCAGGGTTCTGGGCTCAGAATTCATTTCCCCTCCCTTCCCTTCATCTGATCCACCAAGGAAGCCCTGGACAGAGGAGCCTGGTGGGCTACAGGCTATACAGTCACACAAAGTCGGGCATGACTGAAGTGACTTAGCATGTATACACTCCCTTCCCTCCACTGCAGCCCTCTCCTTTACCTGCTGATCTGCTGAGGGTCCATGAAAGACTTCCTCTGGGCCTGGGGCCCTGTGGTAAACAGAGCTAGAAAACTATGAAACCTCCTGCCTCTGAGGCCTTTCTCTTACTAACCATGGGATCCCAAAGGAGTGTCTTGATCCCGTGTGTGAGCCACAGTGTTGCAGTACAAGCTGGGGTGGCAACCCCAAATAATTTACGAAAAATTTATGAACCCAAAATGCTGTAGATTCTGTCTTACAAAAGGGGACTTTGAACACACAGGCCCGTTGCCAAAGATCCTAGGTCCTGCCATCCCAGACTAGAGACAGAGTACACCGCTTCTCCTTATTGGATGCCTGGTACACCCAGGGTGGGCTCCCTGGAGTGCTGGGTTATTGTCATTGGAGAGGACGACTTTGTTCTGCAGTTTTGATCAGTCACCTTTAGAAGGCTGGTCCTGAGGGTCTGTGGACAGAGTCCTTGACTTAAGGTTGGAAAATACAGGGGCCCTGCCTCCCGGTGAAACACCCCGGAGGCTCCCTGCACTGGCCAGCCTGCAGCACTTTCCCTCCACCTTCACTGAGAGGCAAAGTGCTGGAAATACCCCTTCCCCAGACACCTTTGCTTCTGACAGGCTGAGTAGGATTTCTCAACTATTTTACTTGAATAAACTGTAGGGTTTGTGGCCTGGGGGTTCTGCGAGGTCAGAAGACAAGGGGAGGGTCAGGCTCCAGCCCTCCAAAACCTACCCCTGCCCTGCCCTGCCCTGCCTGTCCACCAGGAGGTGCTGGGACTTCAGGGTGGGCTGCTCTCAAGCCTCAGGAAGGCCTCATGAAGCTGTCCACCCAGAGCCGTCCCCTGGGGGCCACATCAGGCCTGGCTGTAGCTGGAGCAGGAAAGGGGGAGACGGCACCAGGAAGCATGTTGCCATTTTCTCCCATTTCCGGCTCACCCCAGGTCTCCACGTTGTCACAGTGGTGTTTCCTTCAGGGTGAGGGATACAGTGGTTACCGTGGAAACTAAGGCCTGGAGGGAACAGGAGCAGCATTCCTGTCTGTCCCTATGGCTCCTACAGTGATCTGGGTGTCAGGGACACTGTCTGGCGCTGGAGGAGGGTTCAGCTGTCCGCTGGATGGTGAGGGCTACTATTCCATCAGAAGGAAAGCCGGTGGTGAGAAGCCAGCCCCTGCCAGGCAGACGGCCCAGTGCCGAGCCTGGGATCCTGAGCAGGGGCCCTCAGAAGATCTTGAAGCCCTTCAATAGCGTCAGGGTGGGTGCCTTGCGCTTGCTCTGAGCCCGGGATGACTTCACAGTGACCAGCTTGGCCTGTGCCACAGCAGGCATCTCCTTCAGGCTGGTGGTGGAAAGTGTGTTGAAGGTGCAGCTGGCCAGCCCGTGGCGGGCCGTGAGTGGGGCCTGGTGATGCACAGCTCGCTCCTCCGAGATGAAGAGAGGCCTGGCCAGGGTGTTCTTCTCCAGCTCCCGCCGCGCCTCCCGTACTGCCTCATGGAAGACGTGCTGCACGTGCTCAAAGTCCAGGCAGGCAGAGACCTCGAAAAACAGGCACCCGAACCTGCCCGCCAAGGCGGCGCCCTCTGCCTGCGTGACCTGCCTGGCGAGGAAGCAGGGGGAGTCAGGGTCAGGAGCATCCGAGTCAGGCAGGCCCGGCCCTACTCCTGGCTCCTCACTTACCAGCTCCATGACCTGGAGCCATCTTCATCTCTCTGAGGCTCAGTTTTACTCATCAGTAAAATGGGAGAATGACAGCTGCCTCTCAGGGTTCTTAAGATTAAGAAAGACGATTTGTGTCAAGGGCCTAGCACAGTTCCTGCTCAGTAAATGGCAGCTGATGTCACCTAAGCCAGAATGTCAGAACGAGACTGGGGGGAAAGGAGAAGCTGGCCCAAAGTCCCTGGCCAGACTTTGCCTGTGGCCAGAGGAAGATGGCCGCTCTCAGCCCCACGTCTCCTCAGCTCTTTTCCTTGGTCAGGAAATGAGCCGCCCTCAGCCCTGGGGTGTGGAGTAAGCTCTGGAGAGAGGTGTTGGTTTGGCCAGAAGGATGTGAGACCACGGTGTCTACAGAGGCCTGGGGGACTATGGTCGTGACTCAGGACGCCTGTGGTCGGCAGAGCTCTCAGGGCTCACGGGAACTTTCGCTGCCTGCCCAGAGAGCAAGGGTGACAACACAAGAGAGGGAGGAGCACCTATTCCCGCTTTATCCTGTACCACCTCCCAGGATGGCGGGATCACGTATTTGTAACCACCTCTCATGACAGTGGGATCAAGTATTTGCAACCACCTCTCATGAACTGTATAAAAGATCAAAAAATTATGATACCACAAGATGAATCCCTCAGGTCTTAAAGTGCCCAATATGCTACTGGGGAAGAGTGAAAAAGAATTACCAATATCCCCAGAATGAATGAAGCGACGGGGACAAAGCAGATATGGCACTCAGTTGTGGATGTGTCTGGTGATGAAAGTAAAATCCGATGCTGCAAAGAACAGTATCGTATAGGAACCTGGAATGTTAGTTAGGTCCATGAATCATGGAAAATTGGACGTGGTCAAGCAGGAGATGGTAAGAATAAACATTTACATTCTAGGAATCAGCAAACTAAAATGGATGGGAATGGGCGAATTCAGATAACCACTGTATCTACTACTGTTGGCAAGAATCCCATAAAAGAAATGGAGTAGCCCTCATAATCAACAAAAGAGTCTGAAATACAGAACTTGGGTGCAACCTCAAAAATGACAGAATGATCTCAGTTCATTTCAAGGCAAGCCATTCAACATCACAATAATCCAAGTCTGTGCCCCTACCACCGATGCCGAAGAAGCTGAAGTTGATCATTTCTATGAAGACCTAGAAGGCCTCCTAAACTAACTAACACCTAAAAAATATGTTCTATTCATCATCAGGGATTGGAATGCAAAACTAGGTAGTCAAGATTTACCTGGAGTAACAGGCAAGTTTGGCCTTGGAGAACAAAATGAAGCAGGGCAAAGGCTAACTGAATTCTGCCAAGAGAAGGCATCAGTCATAGCAAATACTTTTTCAACAACACAAGAGATGACTTTATACATGGACATCACCAAATGGTCAATACCAAAATCAAATCAATTACATTCTTTGTAGCTGATGATGGAGAAGCTGTATACAGTCAGCAAAAAACAAGACCTGGAGCTAACTGTGGCTCAGATCACCAGCTTCTCATAGCAAACTCAGGCTTAAACTAAAGAAAACTGGAAAAAACACTAGGCCAGTCAGATATGACTTAAATCAAATCCTATATGAATTCGCAGTAGCAGTAATGAATAGATTCAAGGGACTAGATCTAGATAACACTGTGCCTGAAAAACTATGGACAGAGGTCCGTAATATTGTACAGGAGGCAGTGAACAAAACCGTCCGAAAGAAAAAGAAAAGCAAGAAGGCAAAGTGATAATCTAAGGAGGCTTTAGGAATAGCGGAAGAACGAAGAGAAGCAAAAAGCAAGGAAGAGAGGTACACCCAATTAAACTCAGAATTTCAAAGAACAGCTAGAAGAGACAAGAAGGCCTTCTTCAATGAACAGGGTTTAACAATTGAAGAAAACAACAAAAGGGGAAAGACAGAGATCTCTACAGGAAAATTGAAAACATCAAGGGAGTTTTCCGCCCAAAGAATCAAGATAGGAGAGGGAAGCATCAACAACCTCAGATATGCATATGATACCATTCTAACAGCAGAAAGCAAAGAGGAATTAAAGAGCCTCTTGATGAGGGTGAAGGAGGACAGTGAAAAGAGCCAGCTTAAGATTAATATTAAAAACACTAAGATCATGGCATCTGCCCCCATTACTGCAAGGCAAATAGAAGGGGAAAAGGTGAAAGCAGTGACAGCTTGGGCTCCAAAATCACTGTGGACTGTGACTGCAGCCATGAAATCAGAAGATGACTGCTTCTTGGCAGGAAAGCGATGACAAACCTAAAGACAGTAAACATACTGCTTTTCAACAAAAAGCAGAGACATTACTCTGCCAACAAAGGTCCGTATAGGTCCTTTATCAAGGCTATGGTTTTCCCTTTCTTTGGAATTGGAATGAAAACGGACCTTTTCCAGTCCTGTGGCCACTGCTGAGTTTTCCAAATTTGCTGGCAGATTGAGTGCAGCACTTTCACAGCATCATCTTTCAGGATTTGAAACAGCTCAACTGGAATTCCATCACCTCCACTAGCTTTGTTCATAGTGATGCTTTCTAAAGCCCACTTGACTTCACATTCCAAGATGTCTGGCTCTAGATGAGTGATCACATCATCATGATTATCTGGGTCGTGAAGATCTTTTGTGTACAGTTCTTCTGTGTATTCTTGCCACCTCTTCTTAATATCTTCTGCTTCTGTTAGGTCCATACCATTTCTGTCCTTTATCGAGCCCATCCTTGCATGAAATGTTCCCTTGGTATCTCTAATTTTCTTGAAGAGATCTCTAGTCTTTCCCATTCTGTTGTTTTCCTCTATTTCTTTGCATTGATCGCTGAAGAAGGCTTTCTTATCTCTTCTTGCTATTCTTTGGAACTCTGCATTCAGGTGCTTATATCTTTCCTTACTCAACTGGAATTCCATCACCTCCACTAGCTTTGTTCGTAGTGATGCTTTCTAAGGCCCACTTGACTTCACATTCCAAGATGTCTGGCTCTAGATGAGTGATCACATCATCATGATTATCTGGGTCGTGAAGATTTTTTTTGTACAGTTCTTCCGTGTATTCTTGCCACCTCTTCTTAATATCTTCTGCTTCTGTTAGGTCCAGACCATTTCTGTCCTTTATCGAGCCCATCTTTGCATGAAATGTTTGCAGGGCCTACACTTCTTTAATATTGCCTCAGGTGGTCTCCTGATAAGCTTCTCTGGTTCTTTAGGCTAACAAACTGCAATGATCTCCCTGGAATGAGGATCGTTTCTTCTTCCATTTATTGGGAGTTTAGTTCTATAAAGAATTTTGCTGGTGGCCCAGTGGTCAAGACTCTTTGCTTTCAATTCAACGGGCACATTTGGGGGACAAAGATCCCACATGCCAGGGGATGTAGACAAAAAAAAAAAAAATTGGGGCTTCCCTTGTGGCTGAACTGGTAAAGAATCTGTCTGCAATAGGGGAGACCTGAGTTTGATCCCTGAGTCAGGAAGATACCTTGGAGAAGGGAAAGGTTACCCACATCAGGATTCTTGGGCTTACCTTGTTGCTTGGCTGGTAAAGAATCCACCTGCAAAGAGGGGGACCTGGCTTCAATCCTTGGGTTGTGAAGATCCCCTGGAGAAAAAACTGGCAACCCACTCCAGCTTTCTTGCCTGAAAAATCCAATGGACAGAGGACTTTGTGGACTACAGTTCATAGGATTGCAGAGTCAGATCTGACTGAGCAGGCAGGCAGATGTCTGAACTTATAGTTCTATTATGAAATTGAAAATCATTCAGATTAGTGGTTTTACAAGTTGTTTGCTTGCAAATCCCTTGAAAATTTTCTATTCATTCATATAGTTCTAAAAGAGCTCAAAAGGTACTGTTATGTGGAGCCTTTGAGGCAGAACCAAGACTCTGCCTCAAGGCTCGCTATTGTTTCTTGGCTGTTTCCTCCCTCCTCCCTGCATCTCATCCCTTCTCTGAGCCTGCCTTTTGGAAAGCAGGGAAGATCACTGAAGTTTAACAGAAAGGCTCCTGAGCCCAGGAGACCCCAAGCAGAGTACTGCTCCCTTTCAATAATGGCTGCATGAGCGATACAAAGCAGAAAGGGTTTTTAAGAGTTTTGGTAATTTCAAACTCTTAAAACAGATGATGTGTAATGTACAGCAATATACTCATTAGTGTTAATAATTTTTTAACTTTATAAAAATACCTATTCTATGATACGTAAATAATCATTCCATTAAAATAAGAAAAAAAAAAAAAAAAAGAAGCATTATGGAGAATTTGGCTGTGCAATGGCATGGTTTCAGTAAGGTCCAACAAATTTGTTTTTAAAAATAGGATAGACAAAGAAGAATCCTACTAGTTCTTGACTGCAGCTGTGATTCATTTGTGAAATACTATATTTCTTACTGAAACAAATTTAATATTTCCAACTTAGAGCATATTACAAAGGAAAAGTTTTCTTCTATTTATTTGGAAAACTGGTTCAATTAAAAAGAATCTCATTTTTGGAAACATAACATTTCACATTTGAGAAAATATTAAATATTAAAACAGCCTTCAATCAATCTAGGTTATAGATTACATTGTCATTTTGCCTCTCATTATAGCCTTTGTGCTGTGCTTAGTCACTCAGTTGTTTACAGCTCTTGGAGACCCTATGGACTGTAGCCCACCAGGCTCCTCTATCCATGGGAATTCTCCAGGCAGGAATACTGGAGTCGGTTGCCATGCTCTCCTCCAGGGGATCTTTCCAACCCAGGGACTGAACCCAGGTCTCCCACATTGCAGGTGGATTCTTTACTAGCTGAGCTACTAGGAAAGTCCTATATCCTATAGTGTTGCTATTTTCATATTTGATTACTTTGTATAACTGTTCCCAGGAGGATCTGGAAAAGAATGCAAGGAAGATAAAACCTAGAATTTATTTTTTTAATTCACATGTTAAGTTAATAATGGATCTAGCATTAGAGCCTAAATTCAAACCAGAAAGTGATTAAGACTATTTTCTTATCTGGAAAGAGAAAAAAGAAAACTTTTTTTCCTGACAACTGCCAGGCTTTTATTTGTAACTATATAAACATAAACACTTGTGATGATGTCTTCGCTACTACAGTTTTGAAAATAATTCCCACAGATGTTGATTCCTGCTTTTACAGATATTTAAACCAAACTATGTCTTCCTTATTTGCATATGCTATCAACAAGCTGCACTGTGGTGTAATTCCTGCCAGAGCTTTCCCTCCTGTAAATGGAACAGTCAGAATGGGGTTTTATTTCAACTGACTGTGTAACCCAAGAGTTTAACTAATTACACTACTGTTTAAAATAAATCTTTAATGCACTATCTTAAAGAATTAGTATAGTATGAAGAAAAATCACTTTGAGAAATATGGCTTCACTGCATTCTGTAAGTCTCTGAAATCTGATCTGCACTAAAGTGGCCGACGAACCATTAGAGAGCAAGCAGGAATGACATTCAAAGCAAGCATTTCCACAGCCTCATCAAAAATGTGCTGAAATGATAACAGTGAATATGTATTCAAACTTTAATTTAGTCTCCTAAGTGACCTTGATCATTTGATTGGGCTGTATCTAAGATAGTCTTTTCAAATGCATTTATAAGTGCCTAAAGCAAAAGATGGGTAAAAAATATCCTTCAAACAGCTACCCTGAAGATTTCTCGGATTAGGAAAGAAAATGCAAAAAAACAGTTTGGCTCATTAATAATTCAATATCCTTCTGATTTTAAAAATGCCCTCCAGTCAAAATCTTAACTTTCTTTTTTTTTTTTTCCTCAGAAAATTCTTATTAGTGAGAGCTCTGAGGCATTAGTAAAATGTTTTTGGACTGTTTTTTATTTGTGTCCAAGTTGTGCCTTTTCATCATACCTTCCTGTTTGTCTGGAAAATCCAGATTGCCTGGCACCTGCATATCGTATGTCCTTCTGTTTGGGATGTTTTTCTCACTTACTTCCACGTTGCTGTTTTTCTGATGTACATTAAGTGGCTCTGATAAAAACCAATATGTATATAGCTCGTAGAGAAACTGTGTAGTTTCAAAATAAATTTGTTATATAGTAAAACTGTCATGTAAAATATTTAAAATAAAATTTATTTCCTTAAATTATAAGATAATTGGATGGCATCACTGACTCAATGGACAATGAGTTTGAGCAAACTCTGGGAGATATTGAAGGACAGGGAAGCCTGGTGTGCTGCAGTTCATGGGGTCACAAAGAATCAGACACAAATTAGCAACTGAACAACAAAAAATTTAAGAATAGCTGCTATATTAAAACCATCTCACAATACCACAGTTTTTGTTATATTAAAAATCATGAGTATATCTTTCATTTATACTCTGACTCTCTGAACATGTTATCCTTGTTTTAATACACATATAATTATTTTCATATAATATAGTATATTCAAATATTTGAATAGCCAGCTGTTTGTGTATTCCTTCCTTACAAACAATTGGGGAAAAGTTCTTTTATTCAGCAATTATTTTTTGAGCACTTACTATGTGCTTGCAATGGTGCTATGCATTAAATATTTTTTAATAACTAGAAAACAGTCTGCCTATCTACTGATATTTCATGGACAAATAAGCAACAATGATAAGAGTAAGTGTTATTAAATGGACAAATATAGGGTGCTATGTGACCACAGATGGAAATTTAAGTCAGTCTTGAGGGGTGAGTAAAGACCTTCCAGAAGGTGAAATGCCTATACTGAATTCTATAAAAATAATTGGAATCTGAATCAGAAATATTATGTAGATGTAGGCTTGTGGGCAGGATGAGTTTATTATGAGCATAGACTTCGGAAAAGAAAGACTATATAAGTTTAGGAATGCTGAAGTGATACATTATTTTGCATATGAGGAATTTTCTAGCATTCCATACTATATCATTTATTTTTGTCTAAATATACAAGCCTAAAATGACATATAGTACATTGCCAAATTCAGTAATTAAATAAGAATATAGTATATAGGAAGAGAGAGAAGTTAAGGAGGTGACTTTTAGCCTGAAGCTCACACGAGCAGCTGTAAAATACTTTAAGTCGCACACAGAGAAATTCCTCTAAAACCTGTTGGTAGTTCTCTTCACTTTTGTATTATGTTGTGATAACTTGCTTGATTGTACCTTTCCTCCCAGATCACAAGCCTTCTGAGGGTATAATCTGTGTCTACTTAAGTTTTGTTAGTTTGCCCTTCCAGTTCAGAGTAGTATAGAGCATAGGGATACATTTGAATAAGCAAGTGATCGCCTATGGGCAAGTGTTTTTGACATGTATATAAATTAGATATTTTATATTTTATAGAAAGAAAGGTTTTTATGAAATAAAAATACATTTTCTGATGAAGCTGCCATTATTGCTTTAATTTCCAAGTTTTGGTAATATGTATTTAATGCAGGAGACACAAGAGACACGGGTCTTATTCCTGCGTCAGGAAGATCCTCTAGAGTAGGAAGTGGCAATCCACTTCAGTATTCTTACCTGGAAAATTCTCTGGACAGAGGAGCCTGATGGGCTACAGTCCGTGGAGTCTCAAAGAATCGGACACGACTGAGTAAACAACAAAAAAAGCTAGTTTTTCCATTTTTTTTTCATTTTTCTATTACTTAATACCATATTCTATCTAATTCCAAAGGAGAAAGCATACATCAACAGCATGTCAATGATAACCTTTTCTAATTCACAGTTTCCCTCAACATTGGATATTATAATCTCTTTTACAGCTACTCATTTCAGTTCAGTCCTCAGACAAGTCCAGGCTCCCAGTAATGGCAGATTCCAATTTGTTTTCCTGAGCCAACTGGCCCTCTATCTGTGTTTATTTTAAGGCATAGAGCTTATGTTTGAGAGAAGAAATCTAAATCTTTTGAAATGCTCTCTTTATCTGTCAGCACTCAGGTATACACACAAATGAAAAAGCACAAATAATCACATATATCACAAAGTAATACATAAACTGACAATTCTGTAAAAATTGGTATTTAAACAACCTTCAAATGTGTATCAAGATGATTCCATAATATTTCTAGATCAGTGTACACTATTGAACTATCTGAAGAGGTGCTTTTTTTTTTTCTCTTGTAAATACTTGATATGCAAAATGAAAGCTACATTTTCTTCAGATGGAAGGTATTTGGCTCTTTTAAAGAAACTTTAAGATGTTTTGAAGTATTTTAATATTAGAACTTTCAAATCTAAAAGCTTTCGGGAAAAAAAAAAAGAACTTCTGACTCTAGAAACGTTTTTAAAAAATACCGTGTGCACACAGCTATAGCTAGGGAATTTTCTGCCTATTACATGTATTGTACAAAAATATAGCAGAAAAATATGGAACAGTTCTTGAAATCATAAACATAGCTTAATTACATTAGGGAAAATTACACTTCCAAAATTAAGTATTGTCATAGTTTGTTTTGTTTTCTTTTCTTCCTTTAAAACTTGCTTACTTCTGTTTTAAATATTATGTTTTTTCTTTCAGAACAGTTTCCAAAAGTTCTCTTTTCAATCTCATGTAAGATTAACTCAGTGCATATCCACTATATCCAACATGTTAATTGCTCAGTTGTGTCTGACTCTTTGCCACCCTAAGGACTGTAGCACGCCAGGCTCCCCTGTCCATAGCATTCTCCAGGCAAGAATATTGGGGTGGATTGTCATTTCCTTCTCCAGAGAATCTTCCCAAACCAGGGACTGAACCTAGGTCTCCTACATTGCAAATGGATTCTTTACCACTGAGCCACCAGGGAAGAACTAGTGAAGGTACTATCTAAATAAAATTTGGGTATGACACCCTCCGCTCCAAAAGCTTCTAGATATGTACAGAAGTGGATGTTTTTAAAGTTAGAATATTTTAAGTGCTTTTATTTCGTATTACTTGATAAAACAAAGAACTACAATTTTAAGTGCCTAGAGTTTTCTACATTTTACAATCTATATAAAAGCAAATATTTTCTTGTAATAGTTTATTCATTCCTTCAGCAAATATTTTCTAGCACCTACTATGTGCCAGACACACTTTTGGGCACTTGATACACCAGTGATCAAAATAGAAAACATTACCATCCACATGCAGCTAAACATCTAGGAACTACAAAAATAAACACAAATGAGTAAGTAAATTATGTAGTGTGTTAGAAAATCCCATAGGAAAAAACTAAAGCAGAGAAATAACATAGATTAGGGAAGAAAGTCGAGGTTTAAATACGGTATTCAAAGAAGGTGCAACTGAGAAGGCTACTTTTGAAAATAACTTTGAAGGAAGTGATAGAATGAGTCTCAAAGAAATAATGGAGAAGGCAATGGCAACCCATTCCAGTACTCCTGCCTGGAAAATCCCATGGATGGAGGAGCCTGGTGGGCTGCAGTCCATGGGGTTGCTAGGAGTCTGACACAACTGAGCGACTTTGCTTTCACTTTTCACTTTCATGCATTGGAAGAGGAAATGGCAGCCCACTCCAGTGTTCTTGCCTGGAGAATTCCAGGGATGGGGGAACCTGGTGGGCTGCCTTCTATGAGGTCCTACAGAGTCGGACACGACTGAAGAGACTCAGCAGCAGCAGAAGCAGCAAAGAAATAACAGAAGTAGAAGAAGAGTTGTGAAGAAACAGAATAAAGGTCAGTGTAGCTAAAATAGAGGGGACTTGGTAGGTTTCCTGGAAAATAGAATGCAGTAAGACAAGGGCAAGAGCAGGGAGGTCAGATAGGAGGCTATCAAAATTATCCAAGTGAGAAATTATGATGGTTTAAGTCAGAAAGGAAGCAGGAACAGTGGGGAGAAATAATCATATTCAGCATGTATTTTGAAAATATAGCCAGCATATTTATTGACATCAAAAACAGAGTATGAAAGAATGAGAAGCATCAAAGATCAGTCTAAGATTTTGTCCCAAATAACTAGGAAGATGGAACTGCCTAAATTAAATTAGGAAGTGTTAGAAAAGGAGATTTGAGGGAAAAAATCAGATCTTCAGTTAACATGTTTCCCATGAAGTATTCACACGTATATTTAGGTACGCAGATGAATGGATCAATTGGAAGATAAGGAAGAAGATCAAGTGTTCAAATGAAAATGTGAGCATTTTCAGCATGGATGAGATGGGAGATGTCTCCAAGGAAGGAGAATGGATGGGGAAGAGATGTCCAGGGACTGAACTGAGCAACCCATCCACGTTAGGAGACAGGGAAACTTATTTTCATTAGTAGAGGTTTTCTTGTGAAGGAATGGGGTGGAGAATATTGGAAAATGTAAGTTAAAGGTTTTTTTTTGTTGTTGTTGTTGTTTGGTTGTTTGTATTTTTTTATAAAACTCTTGAGTGGGAGTAAATATTGTCTTATGTTCTGATGAAAATGATCCAGTAAAGAGGGACTAATGATTCAGGAGAATAAGGTGAAAATCGATAACTAGATTGACTGAATTATCAGGAATGGATCTGGTACACAAGGGCAGAGCCTCGCCTTTAATAACTACAAGGACATTTCTTCTTTGCTGACAGAGGTGAATGTCAGTACAGTTCAGTCGCTCAGTCGTGTCCGACTGTTTGCGACCCCATGAATCACAGCACGCCAGGCCTCCCTGTCCATCACCAACTCCCGGAGTTCACTCAGATTCGCGTCCATTGAGTCAGTGATGCCATCCAGCCATCTCATCCTCGGTCGTCCCCTTCTCCTCCTGCCCCCAATCCCTCCCAGCATCAGAGTCTTTTCCAATGAGTCAACTCTTCGCCTGAGGTGGCCAAAGTACTGGAGTTTCAGCTTTAGCATCATTCCTTCCAAAGAAATCCCAGGGCTGAACTTCAGAATGGACTGGTTGGATCTCCTTGCAGTCCAAGGGACTCTCAAGAGTCTTCTCCAACACCACAGTTCAAAAGCATCAATTCTTCAGTGCTCAGCCTTCTTCACAGTCCAACTCTCACATCCATACATGACCACAGGAAAAACCATAGCCTTGACTAGACAGATCTTTGTCGGCAAAGTAATGTCTCTGCTTTTGAATATGCTATCTAGGTTAGTCATAACTTTCCTTCCAAGGAGTAAGTGTCTTTTAATTTCATGGCTGCAGTCACCATCTGCAGTGATTTTGGAGCCCAGAAAAGTAACACTGTCTCCACTGTTTCCCCATCTATTTCCCATGAAGTGATGGGACCAGATGCCATGATCTTCATTTTCTGAATGTTGAGCTTTAAGTCAACTTTTTTGCTCTCTACTTTCACTTTCATCAAGAGGCTTTTTAGTTCCTCTTCACTTTCTGCCATAAGGATGGTGTCATCTGCATATCTGAGGTTATTGATATTTCTCCCAGAAAACTTGATTCCAGCTTGTGTTTCTTCCAGTCCAGCTTTTCTCATGATGTACTCTACATAGAAGTTAAATAAGTAGGGTGACAATATACAGCCTTGACAGACTCCTTTTCCTATTTGGAACCAGTCTGTTGTTCCATGTCTAGTTCTAACTGTTGCTTCCTTACCTGCATATAGGTTTCTCAAGAGGCAAGTCAGGCGGTCTGGGATTCCCATCTCTCTCAGAATTTTCCACAGTTTATTGTGATCCACACAGTCAAAGGCTTTGGCATAGTCAATAAAGCAGAAATAAATGTTTTTCTGGAACTCTCTTGCTTTTTCCACGATCCAGGGATGTTGGCAATTTGATCTCTGCTTCCTCTGCCTTTTCAAAAACCAGCTTGAACATCAGGAAGTTCACGGTTCACATATTGCTGAAGCCTGGCTTGGAGAATTTTGAGCATTACTTGACTAGCATGTGAGATCAGTGCAATTGTGCAGTAGTTTGAGCATTCTTTGGCATTGCCTTTCTTTGGGATTGGAATGAAAACTGACCTTTTCCAGTCCTGTGGCCTCTGCTGAGTTTTCCAAATTTGCTGGCATATTGAGTGAAGCACTTTCACAGCATCATCTTTCAGGATTTGAAACAGCTCAACTTGAATTCCATCACCTCCACTAGCTTTGTTTGTAGTGATGCTTTCTAAGGCCCACTTGACTTCACATTCCAGGATGTCTGGCTCTAGATCAAAGCAAAGAAATAGAGAAAAAGAACAGAATGGTAAAGACTAGAGATCTCTTCAAGAACATTAGCAATACCAAGGTAACATTTCATGCAAAGATAGGCTCAATAAAAGACAAAAATGGTATGGACCTAACAGAAGCAGAAGATATTAAGAAGAGGTGGCAAGAATACACAGAAGAACTGTACAAAAAAAGATTTTCACGACCCAGATAATCACGATGGTGTGATCACTCATCTAGAGCCAGACATTCCAGAACGTGAAGTCAAGAGGTGAATGTAGGAGGATAAAAATGCCAGTAGATGGGTTGATACAGTGAATGCACTTACATATATTTTCTTCTGATTGCTTCTACTTTTTTTGGTAAAATTCATATAACATAAAAGTAACCATTTTAAAAAGAACGATCCAGTGGCATTTAGCACATTCATAGTTTTGCACAATAATCACCCCAAACATTTTCATTACTCCAAAAGGAAATTTGAACTTCTTTAAAGTTGCTTCCCACTTGCCACTTCCTTCAGCCCCTTGACATGAGCAATTTTTTCTGTTCCTATGGTCATGTCTATTCTGTGTACTTCATATAAATGGATTTTCTTCTGATTGCTTCTACTTTTTTTGGTAAAATTCATATAACATAAAAGTAACCATTTATGAAACTGTTGGCTTCTTTCACTTAGCATAATGTTTTTCAGGGTCTTCAATGTTGTTTCATAGATCAGTATTTCATCTTTTTATTGATGAATAATATTGAGTTGTATATATGTGCTTCAGCTTGTTTATCTATTAATCCATTTGTAGATATTTTCAATGTGTCTATGTTTGATCAATTTTTAATAATGATGCTATGAACATGGATATGTTGCAGGAAGGAGGACCTCTTCCAGGGCCCAAAACTGGGCTCTTGTCTAACACTTGGAAATGAATTCTCCAAGGAGACACAAGTGTTGACAAAGCAAGAGATTTTATTGAGAAAGGGTAGTATGGGAAGGGAACACAGGAGAACAGCTCTGCCACATGGCTCACAGTCTCTGGTTTTATATTGATGGAATTAGTTCCTGGATTGTCTTTAGCCAATCATTCTGACTCAGAGTCCTTCCTGGTGGTGCATGCCTTGTTCAGTCAAGATGGATGCCAGTGAGAAGGATTCTGGGAGTTGGTCGGACATGTGGTGTCTCCTTTCGACCTTTCCTGAACTCTTCTGGTTGGTGGTGGCTTATTAGTTCCATTTTCCTTACCAGGAGCTCCTATCATAAAACAACTCATGCACATGGTTACTATGGTGCCTGGCCAGAGTGGGTGGTTGCAGTCAGTGTGCTTTCCCCTAACAACTCCCCTCTGAGAAACATCATACTCAAGATACTTCTTGGAAATTGGAGCAGAGGTCTCTTTCTTCTCTAACTTCTTTCTGCTGTACATGGACATAGGCCTGCCTAGCAGAGCAGCAGTCCCTCTCTACCTGATCTAAGTCAATGTATCTTTTGCCTGGAGCCAGCGTTCACCCTTATAATAATAGCATTTTAGTTTGAAGCTGTTGGCTCCTCTCAGAGATGAAATAGACAGGAGCCAAACAGGAGACCTAACAGGATGGTTACCACTGGTCCCCAGAAGCAGAAGGCAACATTTGGCATGAGGGCTGCCGGGTTTGTGACTTTTTCTTTATTGGTTGGTGGTGAGGCAACAGAGCTGTGCTCCAGGAATCTTGTGTACAGTCTGAAGCTACCATCCTCCACCTGGGTGGAGGCCCCAGTTCTGCAGAAGAACTCAAAGACATTCTTACGCATATTTTTTTTATAGGAACCAGGACCCTGTCTCAAGGCTGTACCACCATTTGATTGTTTCTCCTCTGTTTCTGTATCCCCTCCCTTCCCTGATTAGCAATTGTTTGAATCCACCCTTTGGAACTCAGGGAAGGTCAAGGAGGCTGAATGAAGCCTATATCCTACAGACAAGAAAAGGAGAACACAGAACAGAACAGATCTGTACTCCGGAGCCCTATAAAGTCCTGCTCAGTTTTAATTTAGGGAATCTGGCAACTATGACTGTGATAACTTCTTGTCAAAATGGGGCATAGGCCTGCCTCAGCTTGGAGAATAGACACTGAATTGGAAGTATTCCTGAGTTTGAAGTCCTAGATCGGAGTCCTGTATAATTAAAATCTTAATCCGTTGGTCTGTCATTTTGGTGTAACAGACCAATTAGAAGTAGTTGGAGGAGTGATAACTGGAATTTTAATAGACAAAATAAATCTCATGTCTTTTTAGAAGAATAGGCCTGAAACCCAGTCTGGACCTGGCACATTGGGGAGACTTGCAGCCAGGAAGCCAGTTGCCTAGTTTTATAAAAAGTTAAGTTTGCATTTACTAGCTGCCAGCAGACATTGTTTTGAGAATGGTGGCATCCAAGCCTGACATGACTCAGAAAACTCAAGCGTTTAGCAATAAAAGGTCTAGTCTGAAATTACACCCATAGAATCATCTAGCTATTTCCTTGGATGTTTGAACCATAGCTACTCTATTTTGACTTTTAATTGTAAAATTCTCCTTAATAGCAAAAGCAGATGTCACCATTAAAAATGTCAGTTTTTCCTTAGGTATGAAAAGATGTAAGAATTGAGACTCATAAAATCTTCCCCTGAAAAGATCTAACTACCTGAAGGCTTGTTCTACCAGTTATTTTTCCTAGAGTACAGAGTGCACATTCCTGATTCCCGCCCTGAACTCCTTTCAGGTATGGTAAAGATCAGCAGCTGCACTGGCCATGATTTAATCTTTGTAGACATAGATGGCATATGTCAGTTTTCAGTTGGCATAGCTCCTTTTGCTCATAAACTTGACCATGATTTTGAGGGGGCCATTTCATGACCATTTCATCCCATGGTGCTGAGAATGTCCATTCTCAGGTTTGGCAAAGATTTTGTTGACAGGCCACTCAATGTGCTATAACTGGACTGGGCTACAAAACAGTATCCAAAATTCTCTGGACCACCTGTCTTACTAACCTTTTGATCCAGGAAAACATTCCCTCTTGTTGCCTTCTCCCGTATCTAGAGTTACACTGCTACCACCGTAGATCTCATATGGAACTATATACTATTTTATCAGAGACCTCAGTCTCACATTTGGGAGTGTAAGAAACAGCAATTTTGTAAAACAGATGAAATACAAATAACATAGCCAGAAGTACTAGTAAAGTCACAAGTAAGACTTAAGTTAAGAGCTTCCATTAGATGTAGCCCAGGATATTCCAGGTCATCTGACTTAGTCTACTCTGTACAAATCTTTATCTTCCAGGGAAATTATATATTGGCACTGTCTATAAAGCACATAGCCCAGTTGTCTAGTGTTACTAGACTGATTATCCTAAGGATGATTTAATTGTTTCCAACATAGTTCAGTTCAGTTCATTTCAATTGCTCAGGCACATCTGATTCTTTGCAACCCCAGGAACAGCAGCATGCCAGGCCTCCCTGTCCATCACCAACTCCCGGAGCCTACCCAAACTCATGTCTATTGAGTCGGTGATGCCATCCAACCATCTCAACCTCTGTCGTCCCCTTCACCTCCTGCCCTCAATCTTTCCCAGCATCAGGGTGTTTTCAAATGATTCAGCTCTTCACAACAGGTGTGCAAAGTATTGGAGTTTCAGCTTCAACATCAGCCTTCCAATCAACACCCAGGACTGATCTCCTTTAGGATGGACTGCTTGGATCTCCTTGCCGTCCAAGAGACTCACAAGAGTCTTCTCCAACACCACAGTTCAAAAGCATCAATTCTTCTGTGCTCAGCTTTCTTTATAGTCCAACTCTCACATCCATACATGACCACTGGAAAAACCATAGCCTAGGTGGACCTTTGTTGGCAAAGTAATGTCTCTGCTTTTTAATATGCTGTCTAGGTTGGTCATAACTTTCCTTCCAAGGAGTAAGCATCCTTTAATTTCATGGCTGCAATCATCATCTGCAGTGATTTTGGAAAGACTAGAAATCTCTTCAAAAAAATTAGAGATATCAAGGGAATACTTCATGCAAAGATGGGCTCCATAAAGGACAGAAATGGTATGGACATGATAGAAGCAGAAAATATTAAGAAGAGGTGGCAAGAATACACAGAAAAGTGTACAAAAAAGATCTTCATGACCCAGATAATCACGATGGTGTGATTACTCACCTAGAGCCAGACATCCTGGAATGTGAAGTCAAGTGAGCATTAGGAAGCATCACTATGAACAAAGCTAGTGGAGGTGATGGAATTTCAGTTGAGCTATTTCAAATCCTGAAAGATGATGCTGTGAAAGTGCTTCACTCAATCTGCCAGCAAATTTGGAAAACTCAGCAGTGGCCACAGGACTGGAAAAGGTCAGTTTTCATTCCAATCCCAAAGAAAGGCAATGCCAAAGAATGCTCAAACTACCCCACAGTTGCACTCATCTCACATGCTAGTAAAGTAATGCTCAAAATTCCCCAAGCCAGGCTTCAGCAATACACAGACCATGAACTTCAGATGTTCAAGCTAGTTTTAGAAAAGGCAGAGGAACCAGAGATCAAATGGCCAACATCTGGTGGATCATGGAAAAAGCAAGAGCGTTCCACAAAAACATCTATTTCTGCTTCATTGACTATGCCAAAGCCTTTGACTGTGTGGATCACAATCAACTGTGGAAAATTCTGAGAGACATGGGAATACCAGACCACCTAACCTGCCTCTTGAGAAACCTATATGCAGTCCAGGAAGCAGCAGTTAGAACTAGACATGGAACAACAGACTGGTTCCAAATAGGAAAAGGAGTACGTCAAGGCTGTATATTGTCACCCTGCTTATTTAGCTTCTATGTAGAGTACATCATAAGAAACGTTGGACTGGAAGAAACACAAGCTGGAATTAAGATTGCTGGGAGAAATATCAATAACCTCAGATACACAAATGACACCACCCTTGTGGCAGAAAATGAAGAAGAACTAAAGAGGCTCTTGATGAAAGTTAAAGAGGAGAGTGAAAAAGTTGGCTTAATGCTCAACATTCAGAAAACTAAGATCATGGCATGTGGTCCCATCACTTCATGGGAAATAGATAGGGAAACAGTGGAGACAGTTTCCAAAAAAGAGGAGACTTTGAATCCAAATTACCATAGTCTGGTGTTATCTATATAAATCCATCCCATAATTGTTGGAGATGTTTCCTTTTCCAAAACTTTGCTTGTTGTTCTGATTAAAGCTTGAGTAATAGAAGAAAACTCAAATTTATGGCCAGAGTTTGAGTAGGCATTATTAATCAGCCTGTTGAGGGGATCCCATCTGGTAATATCAATAGTGATGTGAATATGACTGTAATTTTTTTTTAAGTAAATTTTCTCAGGACCCACCAGTTACACCCTTGTAGTAGAGAATTTACCATGGTAACCCAGAACTAGGCACAGGTAATTGGCCACACACTCAACAATTGAATGGATTTCTAAAAGTAGCATAAGATCAGGCCTATAATAGAAAAGCATTTGATTTATATGCAAAGCTCTAAGAAGTCAATAAAACATTATAAATATCACACAAATCAGGTCCAGTATCTTGGGCAAACTGTCTACCTCTGATGTTGTCATCTTCTCATCCTGACGTAGTGTACTTTCTCCTCTGTTTGAGCATCACTTTAAGGTGAGACCAGGTCAGCTGTCTTCTCTATAGACCAGTCCACTGTAGGGGCCTTTGGAAGTAGAAATTAATCTAAGAGTCAATTTCCCTTCAGTTTCATTGTGCATAAGCTAGTTAAGGGTACCTGATTTAAAAAGGGGTCCTTCCAGCCAGGTTGGAAGCTGTCCCTTAGCTATGTCTTTTTCCAGTCCTGGTTGCAGGTCATGAGGCATCTGGTCTTCATCCAAAGAGAGATTATTGAGATAAGCTTCAGAAAGAAACTTAGAGTGTTCTTTAAGAATTCAATTAAATTTTACATTAATATTGCATAACATCAAAGAACTATCCAAGAAATGAATCTTACTAGATGCAGATATCCATTAACAAACTGGGATTTAACATTTATTGAAACATCTTTTTCTTCCTAAAATTACCCTCATTTTTATCAAATATAACCAAGTTAAGGCTAGTCTGTTTGCAAAATAGGTCTGCTCTCACTAATTTTGACCTGATCATTTATATAACCATAATTGATCATAGACTTTCTCTTTTGCTGAAACATTTATAGAGTCTCAGACTGAACTTTTAAAATAAAACACGGCTGGGAAACTCACATCAAAGGCTTATCACATATTTCACCTAACAAATCTAGGTAAATTCTTCCCTTTTTAAGGTCACAAAAATTCCATGAGATTTTTGTACCTGTTAGAGAGATAACCTTCCTAGCTCATTTGATAAACTTACTGGAAACCTAAGAGTTTCCAACTTCTGGAGGAGTCAGATAGAGAGAAAATATAATTGTTTTGCTTATAATGTATAATTTTACCAAATTATTGTCTTAGTTTGAGAGGAAGGTTTTTCCTACTCCCGGAAAATACAAGATTCAAAAATGCAATTTTTCAGATAGAAACCATAAAAGTTATAACCATAATCGCTGGTTCATTCAGTCCTTTTGTTAACTTTTGTGAAATCATCAGGTTTCCATAAGAATACCAGGACACATCAGAATGTTAAGAACTCCATATAATTTCTAGGATATCTATATTAGTAATATTTACCATATGTTATAATATGAGATTTATTAGTCCTTTGCTAATATTTTTCATGTAATTTAACCAACCAAATAAGCACAATTAGTTTAATATCTCTCTTTGGGATGTTTCAGGGGCCCTCTAAAGCACCCCAAAGTTAGCTAGAGGTCAAAGGAACTTCAACAGAATTCGACTTAGGAAGTTTTGTAAAAAAAAAAAAAAAACAAAAAAAACAATTAAAAGTGTTTAGAACATTGGTCAGGTTTAGTCAGTGTTGATGGGTGTATCATTTAGCTGGTTGAAACGTCACATGGGTGTATATATTGAGGCTCAAGGTCTAGTGAAATTCAACTCTACCATCTTGGACTTAGTTGGCTCTAATCAGTTTTCCTATGGCTGTGTCATTCCTAACAAAATCCATTTATCTAACTAATTGTAATCCAATTTTAGAAAATCCTGATCATGTATAGGTCTTTTTAGTATGTTTTCATACCCTTTTTACTGAAAACACACTTTCTACTTTTCTTTAGCAATGAAAAATTAACTTTTATATTAGCATTTTATAGATTTGTGAGCATAAATACCAGTGATAATTTCTAAAACCTTTGCTTTCTTAGACCATTTTAGGATGGCACGAAACATTGTTTATTTATAGTCCCAAATCTCTTTACTTTCTCTGTAAAAGGAAATTAGTATTTAGTACTAAATGTTTCAAAATCTTATTTTATATGGAAATGACCTAACTACTCAACAGACATCAAACAGTTTAGCACAAACCTTAGAAATTCAAGCTGCCCCAAACTGAAGAGACTATTTTAGACAGATATTCCTAAAGCATAATTATTCTTAATAGAGTTGATCTAAAATTAATATCTCATTTACATTTGTTTAGAAATTTCTTCACTCAAGGCAACATTCTTGTTGACAAAGTTGTAACAGATATAATAATATTTAACTTATATTAAACCTAGGAATAATGAAAATGTTCTACTTAATGTTAATTAGTCTAAAACATATCTATATTTGTTAGATCAACAAATATTAATATCAAGTATTTAATATTGAATATTTCCCAGTTCACATGAACCTGGAATTTATTGCTTAAATTAGAATTATTTGATCTGTAGTTGCTTACTTTCCTTTCAGCAAATTAAATAGAGCTCATTTACAAATTCATCTCAAAAATATGCAGTTCAGTCACTCAGTCGTGTTCAATTCTTTGTGACCCCATGGACTACAGCATGCCAGGCTTCCCTTACTCAAACTCAAGTCCATTGAGCTGGTGATTCCATCCAACCATCTCGTCCTCTGTTATCCCCTTCTCCTCAGGCCTTCAATCTTTCCTAGAATCAGGGTCTTTTTAAATGAGTCAGTTCTTCACATCAGCTGGCCAAAGTATTGGAGTTTCAGCTTCAACATCAGTCCTTCCAATGAATATTCAGGACAGATTTCCTTTAGGATGGACTGGTTGGATCTCCTTGCAGTCCAAGGGACTCTCAGGAGTCTTCTCCAACAGAACAGTTCAAAAGCATCAACTCTTAGGTGCTCAGCTTTCTTTACAGTCCAACTCTCACATCCATACTTGACTATTGGAAAAACCATAGCCTTGACTAGATGGACTTTTGTTGGCAAAGTAATGTCTCTGCTTTTTAATGTGCTGTCTAGGTTTGTCATAACTTTTCTTCAAAGGAGCAAGCATCTTTTAATTTCATGGTTATAGTCACCATCTGCAGTGATTTCGGAGCCTAAAAACATAAAGTCTGCCACTGTTTCCACTCTTTCCCCATCTATTTGCCATGAAGTGATGGGACCAGATGTGATGATCTTCGTTTTCTGAATGTTGAGCTTTAAGCCAACTTTTTCACTCTCCTCTTTCACTTTCATCAAGAGGCTCTTTAGTTACTCTTCACTTTCTGCCATAAGGGTGGTGTCATCTGCATATCTGAGCTTATTGATATTTTTCTCCCAGCAATCTTGATTCCAGCTTGGGCTTCATCCAGTCCAGCACTTCTCATGATGTACTCTGCATATAAGATAAATAAGCAGGGTAACAATAAACAGGCTTGACATACTCCCTTCCCGATTTGGAACTCGTCTGTTGTTCCATGACCAGACCTAACTGTTGCTTCTTGACCTGCATACAGATTTCTCAGGAGGCAGGTCAAGAGGTCTGGTATTCCCATTTCTTGAAGAATTTTCCACAGTTTGTTGTGATCCACACAGTCAAAGGCTTTGGCATAGTTAATAAGGCAGAAATCGATGTTTTTCTGGAACTCTCTTGCTGTTTTGGTGATCCAAAGGATATTGCAGTTTGATCTTTGTTTCCTTCACCTTTTCTAAATCCAGCTTGAGCATTTGGAAGTTCATGGTTTATGTACTGTTGAAGTCTGGCATGGAGAATTGTAAGCATTACTTTGCTAGTGAGATGAAATGTGAGATGAGATGAAACGTGAGATGAGATGAGACATGTCAGATGAGTGCAATTGTGCAGTAGTTTGAACGTTCTTTGGCACTGTCTTTCTGTAGGATTGGAATGAAAACTGACCTTTTCCAGGCCTGTGGCCACTGCTGAGTTTTCCAAATTTCTTGGCATAATGAGTGCTTTCATAGCATCATCTTTCAGGATTTGAAATAGCTCACTTGGAATTCCATCACCTCAGCTAGCTTTGTTTGTAGTGATGCTTCCTAAGGCCCAGATGACTTCACATTCCAGGATATCTGGCTCTAAGTGAGTGATCACACCATCGTGATTATCTGGGTCATGAAGATCTTTTTTATATAGTTCTTCTGTGTATGCGTACCACCTATTCTTAGTATCTTCTGCTTCTGTTAGGTTCATACCATTTCTGTTCTTTATTGTGCCCATCTTTGCACGAAGAGTTCACTTGTTATCTCTTAATTTTCTTGAAGAGATCTCTAGTCTTTCCCATTCTATTGTTTTCCTTTTTTTTTTTTTTTTTTTTTGACATTGATAACTGAGGAAGGCTTTCTTATCTCTCCTTGCTACTCTTTGGAACTCTGCCCTCAAATGGGTATATCTTTCCTTTTCTCCTTTGCCTTTCAATTCTTTTCTTTTCATAGCTGATTGTAAGGTCTCTTCAGACAACCATTTCATCTTTTTGCATTTCTTTTTCTTGGGGTTGGTCTTGACCATTGCCTCTTATACAATGTCACAAACCTCTGTCCATAGTTCTTCAGGCACTCTACAGATCTAGTCCCTTGATTCTATTTGTCACTTCCACTGTACAGTCATAAGGGATTTGATTTATGTCAAATCTGAATTGTCTAGTGGTTTCCCCTACTTTCTTCAATTTAAGTGAATTTGGCAGTAAGGAGTTCATAATTTGAGCCACAGTTAGCTCCTGATCTTGTTTTTGCTGACTGTATAGAGCTTCTCCATCTTTGGCTGCAAAGAATATAATCAGTCTGATTTTGGTATTGACCATCTGGTGATGTCCATGTGTAGAGTCTTTTCTTGTGTTGTTGGAAAAGAGTGTTTGCTATGACCAGTGCATTCTCTTGGCTAAACTCTGTTAGCCTTTGACCTGCTTCATTCTGTACTCCAAGACAAAATTTGCCCGTTACTCCAGGTATTTCTTGACTTCCTGCTTTTGCATTCCAGTCCCCTATAATGAAAAGGACATCTTTTGGGGGTGTTAGTTCTAGAAGGTCTTGTCTGTATTCATAGAACCATTCAGCTTCAGCTTCTTCAGCATCATTGTTCTGGGCGTAGACTTGGATTACTGAGATATTAAATGGTTTGCCTTGGAAATGAACAGAGATCATTCTATCGTTTTTGAGCTTGCATCCAAGTACTGCATTTCAAAGCTCTATACAGTCAGCAAAAACAAGACTGGGAGCTGACTGTGGCTCAGATCATGAACTCCTTATTGCCAAATTCAGACTTAAATTGAAGAAAGTGGGGAAAACCACTAGACCATTCAGGTATGACCTAAATCAAATCCCTTATGATTATACAGTGGAAGTGAGAGGAGCTGACTGTGGCTCAGATCATGAACTCCTTATTGCCAAATTCAGACTTAAATTGAAGAAGGAAAAAGTGGAAACAGTGTCAGACTTTATTTTGGGGGGCTCCACAATCACTGCAGATGGTGATTGCAGCCATGAAATTAAAAGATGCTTACTCCTTGGAAAGAAAATTATGACCAACCTAGATAGCATATTGAAAAGCAGAGATATTACTTTGCCAACAAAGGTCCATCTAGAGAGCATATTCAAAAGTAGAGACCAACCTAGATAGCATATTCAAAAGTAGATAGCATATTCAAAAGTAGAGACTTTGCCAACAAAGTCCACCTAGTCAAGCTATGGTTTTTCCAGTGGTCATGTATGGATATGAGAGTTGGACTGTGAAGAAAGCTGAGCGCCGAAGAATTGATGATTTTGAACTGTGGTGTTGGAGAAGACTCTTGAGAGTCCCTTGGCCTGCAAGGAGATCCAACCCATCTGTTCTGAAGGAGATCAGTCCTGGGTGCTCTTTGGAAGGAATGATGCTAAAGCTGAAACTCCAGTACTTTGGCCACCTCATGAGAAGAGTTGACTCATTGGAAAAGACTGATACTGGGAGGGATTGGGGGCAGGAGGAGAAGGGGACGACTGAGGATGAGATGGCTGGATGGCATCACGGACTCGATGGATGTGAGTTTGAGTGAACTCCAGGTGTTGGTGATGGACAGGGAGGCCTGGCTGCAATTCATGGGGTTGCAAAGATTTGACACGACTGAGTGACTGAATTTCATTTCAGACTCTTTTGTTGACGATGATGGCTACTCCATTTCTTCTAAGGGATTCTTGCCCACAGTAGTAGATATAATAGTCATCTGAGTTAAATTCACCCATTCCAGTTCATTTTAGTTTGCTGATTTTAAAATGTCCATGTTACTCTTGCCATCTCCTGTTTGACCAATTTGCCTTGATTCATGGACCTAACATTCCAGATTCCTTTGCAATATTGTTCTTTACAGCATTGGACTTTACTTCCATCACAAGTCACATCCACAACCGAGTGGATGTTTTTGTTTTTGCTTTGGCTCTGTCTCTTCATTGTTTCTGGAGTTATTTCTCCACTCTTCTCCAGTAGCATATTGGCCACCTACTGACCAAATATTATCAAAAATATTATCCCAAGACAAAGACGTACTGAGACATATTCAGACAGACACAACACAAGATCTAGCTTCATTTTCTAAGCTTAGTCATGAATTAGATACTACAATATAAAATTTGTACTATTTTATAAATAACTTTTGGAATTAATAAAAATTTTAGTGGCTTTTCCCCATTTTTCCTCAGTCTCAAGAGTTAGAGATGGTCCGAGAGCCCTGTTCTCAAGTCACAGGAAAAGAAAACCAAGTTCTAACAAAATGGCAACAAGTATAAACCAAACAGTGGCCAGATAAAGCAGATTGCTCACCACAAATTACAACATAGAACCCAGAGTATAAAACACATACACAGACCTGGCAGTCCTTATCAGACATTCCCTTAAATATAAGATTACAGTCTCTCATAAAACCTATAGAGACACAGAACTTCAGATGCAAGTACTAACAGAGTAAATGAAAATATCTCAGGTCTTCAAAGATTTCAAAGGGAGCAAAGGAAGCCAGGTTGAAAGAAGAGGGTGGCAGAGGCAGTAGAGGAGGCCAAAAGGGGTGGCCTTATAGATGTTTCATGCCACCTGCAGACACCCAGGTGTTACAGGACTTTACCCTGGGCCTCCAAAGAAGAGAGGACTGGATCTCGGTCCTACCAGAAACCAGACAGAATAGAACCAGAATTTGAGTTTTCTGCCAAGAGGAGGTGATTTGTCTCCAATTCTCAGCTAAGGCTGAGCCTCTTTGACCAGATTCGTACGTACAGGACCGGGGAACTAGAAAAAAGGGGTAGGATAGGAAAGGTTAAGGAGAGGAAAGAGAGAGGGAAGGGGTGAGAGGTCATTAAAGTCTCTTGTTCCTTACCCAGTTGGGATACTCTGGCCAGTTGTATGTGTCAGGAGGAGACCAGTGACAAAAGGGTCCCAGTCACGACCACTGGGTCTGGTGCATTGGTGGGCAAGCTGGTCCCTGAGTACTCTGAGTGGTCAGGATGTCAGTTGCAGTGAAGAAGAGTCCCCACTAGAGTTGCCATTTGTTGCAGGAAGGGGGACCCCTTCCAGAGCCCAAAAATGGGCTCTTGTCTAACATTCAGAAATGAATTGTCCAAGGAGACACATGTGCTGACAAAGCAAGAGATTTTATTGGGAAAGGGCACCTGGGTGGAGAGCAGTAGGATAAGGGAACCCAGGAGAACAGCTCTGCCAAGTGGCTCACACTGTCCAGTTTTATGGTGATGGAATTAGTTTATGGGTTGTCTTTAGCCAATCATTCTGACTCAGAGTTCTTCCTGGTGGTGCATGCCTTGTTCAGCCAAGATGGAAGCCAGCGAGAAGGATTCTGGGAGTTGGTTGGACATGTGGTGTCTACTTTTGACTTTTCCCAAACTCTTCCAGTTGGTGGTGGCTTATTAGTTGCGTGTTCTATATCAGGACCTCTGTAGTAAAACAGCTCATACAAATGGTAACTATGGTGCCTGGCCAGGGTGGGTGTTTTCAGTCAGTGTGCTTCCCCTAACAGGTATAGATACATCTGTTTGAATACTTGTTTTCAATTCTTTTTAGTATATATGGGATAGAAATGATGGGTCATATGTTTTATATTTAACTTTTATATTTTAAAAGTTACATTTTATATTTAACTTTTTAAAGACCCCAAAAAAATTGTTTTCCATAGGAGTTGAACCATGTAACATTTCTACTAGCATGTACAGGAGAATTCTAATTTTTCCACATCCTTGCCAACCAATTGTTATCTCTTTTTTAAAATTATAGCCATACTCATGAGTGTGAAGAAGTGCTTCATTGAGGTTTTGCTTTGCATTTTCCTGATTACTAGTGATATTAATCATCATTTGACATGCCTGTTGGCCATTTATATATCTTCTGTGGAAAAATGTATATTCAAATTCTTTGCCCATATTTTAACGGAGTTGTTTGTATTTCTGCTTTTGAGCCATAGGAGTTCTTTTCATATTATGAATGCTAAATCTTTATTCAGTATATGAATCACAAATAATTTCTCCCATTGTGTAGATTGTCTTTTTACTTTCTGACTAATGGGCTTTGATACACAAAAGATTTTAATTTTGATAAAGGTCAATTTACTGTTTCTTTCTTTTAAAAGAAAAGCTCATGCTTTTGATGTCCTTTCTAGAATTCCACTGCCAAATTCAAGATTATGACAGTCTGTGGCTGTGAACAGGAGAGGAAGCTGTGTTGTTATCACCTCTACCTTAGCCTTTCTTTCTACTTACACTGACTCTAAAGATCAGCCAGAGGGGGAGCTTAGGGCATTGTTAGAATTTTTTCTGTGCATGTTTCCTGTTCTTAGCATCTGTGTAGGTTTTTAAATTCCTCAGTATATGCTATTCATGGTTACTTTGGAATGCTCTAATTTCCTGAATAACCTCTCTCCCAAGCCTTTCCTCCCAGGCTTTCAGTGTCAGTGTTCTGTTGTATGCTTCTCTCTCAATGCTTTGACCCTAGTTACTCGGTGTGTTTTGCCCGCCTTACATTTTCAAGGAATGTCTATTGCATTTCTGCCATGAATGCATTCTAACAGGTGAAACAAAGACAAGAACCTGTATCACTGTATCAGGTAGGCCACAGACAGGATAGGACAGACATTACAAAAAGATCTGTTCCTCCCCCTCCAGAACAAGGACCAGAGTCCCACATTAAGAACATAGGCTACCCTCCTTGAGACCATCACTGGTATTGGAAAGGGATGGAGAAAGGGCACATTAAAATGCCACAAAAATTTCTTATCATTTTAAAAGTCTTTTTCTTCATCCAGCACACGGTTTTTTTTTTTTTTTTTTTCCATTTATGTGAAGGGATGAGCATATGGAGCTGCCATATCTGCCATTTTCACAAGCACTCATCTGCTTCTATTTCTTTAGTTAGACAAGAGTAATGTCATTGGCTGAAAAAAAGAAGTTGCTGAGATGAAGTTTTGGAGGTTTGGGGCCAAGGTATAAAGTGTGAAGTGGAATCATGAATAATGAAGGAGTTAATGTAATGGAACATAGTGTAACTGTCTAAAATCATTAAGGCCCTATTAGGTTCACTGTTACATGTTTACAGTGAAACCAGTTAGTATGATAGCACCTTGTTCTTTAATTACAGATATCATGCATAGTATAGACAGAGAAATAAATATGAACTAGGGTTTGGGTTTTGATAAAAAGTGAGACAAGGAATTTATTTTTACATACAAAGAAGCAGGTAGCTATAATAAAAGATTAATCTTGGAATTTAAGTTGGGCAAGGAAAAAAGTGAATATATCAGTGAAAATGTTGAGGATCAATCAATTTTATATTCCAGTTGAGTCTCAATATTGTTGTATTCAGGCAGTCTTAAGAGAGAAAGAGACAATCTTTAAGAGAGAAAAATCAGGGAATATGGGAATATAGTTCGATAGGGTGATATTTGAAACAGATTACAAAGCTGAAGGTATCATTTCTTTTTATTTGAGCAGTAGGTCAGAGCCTCCAAACTGCTTTTATACATGATATTCCAACTTCATCATATATTACTCTTCCTCTCATCTGTCTACTATGCTTCAACCATATTGGTCAAATCATGGTTTTTGTTTTCTTTCTTGAATATACCTCATTCTTTTCTCTCATAAGGCCTTGACTTTATCACAGAATTGAAGGCCTTCTCTTCAACACAGAGCACCCTATGTTCAGACTGTTAAATGACTAACTCAAAAAACAATCACAGACAAGCTTTCTTTAATCCAAGTCTTCTCCCCTCATTTCCCCTTCTTATACATGTGTGTGTGTATATAAATACACATACAAACTTTTTTCATGTCACTCTGTTCTACTTTATTTGAAACATGTAATAATCAGTAGCTGGAGGCGGGTAATTTTTACTTAAATTTTTTTGTCTTTTTTCTTAATATACTTCTCTAAACAAAATGTTGTTAGCCCTTGATTAATAAAAGTCCTATCAATTTTGAATTTTCTCTGCATAAGAAGTAGGACAGGTAGTAATGAAGAAGTAAAATAATCCAAAAGTCTGAAAAAATATACACTCCTGACCACAGTGAATCGACATACTATTTCATCATATCCTTGACATAATTTTCCAATATTTATTTAAAATATTGTGGCTACTTTCAGTTCAGTTCAGTTCAGTGGCTCAGTCATGTCTCACTCTTTGCGACCCCATGAATCGCAGCACGTCAGGCCTCCCTGTTGCTGCTGCTGCTGCTAAGTCTCTCAGTCATGTCTGACTCTGTGCAACCCCGTAGACGGCAGACCACCAGGCTCCCCTGTCCCTGGAATTCTCCAGGCAAGAACACTGAACAGGGTTGCCATTTCCTTCTCCAATGCATGAAACTGAAAAGTGAAAGTGAAGTCTCTCAGTCATGTCTGACTCTTAGCGACCGCATGGACTGACAGCCTACCAGGCTCCTCTGTCCATGGGATTTTCCAGGTAAGTGTACTGGAGTGGGGTGCCATTGCCTTCTCCGCCAGGCCTCCCTGTCCATCACCAACTCCCGGAGTTCACTCAAACTCATGTCCATCAAGTTGGTGATGCCATCCAGCCATCTCATTCTCTGTCGTCCCCTTCTCCTCCTGCCCCCAATCCCTCCCAGCATCAGTCTTTTCCAATGAGTCAACTCTTCGCATGAGGTGGCCAAACTATTTGAGTTTCAGCTTCAGCATCAGCCCTTCTAATGAATATTTAGGACTGATCTCCTCTAGGATGGACTGGTTGGATCTCCTTGCTGTCCAAGGGACTCTCAGGAGTCTTCTCCAACAACAGTTCAAAAGCATCAATTCTTAGGTGCTCAGCTTTCTTTATAGTCCAACTCACATCCATACATGACCACTGGAAAAACCATAGCCTTGACTAGACGGACCTTTGCGGACAAAGTAATGTCTCTGCTTTTTAATATGCTGTCTAGGTTAGTCATAGCTTTCCTTCCAAGGAGTAAGTGTCTTTACATGCTAAATGCTATCCTGTTGTTTATACATTTGCTTTTGGATGTTTGCAAAAATGTGAACCATCACCAAAAATACAGTTGTAATCTGAACTACCTGATGTATTCTTCCATATATGCATATTTATTTTTTTTTCCTGCAGTCAGTGAGTAGTAAAGCTTATTATATGATTCTCCTAAAAATGTTACTTTACTTGTAGAATTGACATGTAATTGAGCTAATACCTGGGATACATTTGAAGCTTTTTTTTTTTTTTT
>SJYT01012413.1:2829-33109 GCA_006410635.1 Cephalophus harveyi
CTTGTTTTTGTTGACTGTATAGAGCTTCTCCATCTTTGGCTGCATAGAATATAATCAATCTGATTTCGGTGTTGACCATCTGGTGATGTCCATGTGTAGAGTCTTCTCTTGTGTTGTTGGAAGAGGGTGTTTGCTATGACCAGTGCATTTTCTTGGCAAAACTCTATTAGTCTTTGCCCTGCTTCATTCCACATTCCAAGGCCAAATTTGCCTGTTACTCCAGGTGTTTCTTGACTTCCTACTTTTGCATTCCAGTCCCCTATAATGGAAAGGACACCTTTTTTGGGTGTTAGTTCTAAAAGGTCTTGTAGGTCTTCATAAAACCGTTCCACTTCAGCTTCTTCAGCATTACTGGTTGGGACATAGACTTGGATAACTGTGATATTGAATGGTTTGCCTTGGAGATGAACAGAGATTATTCTGTCATGTTTGAGATTGCATCCAAGTACTGCATTTCGGACTCTTTTGTTGACCATGACTCTACACATGGACATAACCAGAAGGGCAATACCAAAATCAGATTGATTATATTCTTTGCAGCAAAAGATGGAGAAGCTCTATAAAGTCAGCAAAAACAAGACTGGGAGCTGATGTGGCTCAGATCACAAACTCTTTATTGTCAAATTCAGACATAAATTGAAAAAAGTAGGGAAAACCCCTAGACCATTCAGGTATGACCTAAATCAAGTCCCTTATGATTATTCAGTGGCAGTGAGAAATAGATTTACAGGACAAGATCTGATAGACAGAGTGCCTGAAGAACTATAGATAGAGGTTCGTGACATTGTACAGGAGGCAGTGATCAAGACCATCCCTAAGAAAAAGAAATGCAAAAAGGCAAAATGGTTGTCTGAGGAGGCCTTACAAATACCTGAGAAAAGAACAGAAGCTAAAGGCAAAGGAGAAAAAGAAAGTTATACCCATCTGAATGCAGAGTTCCAAAGAATAGCAAGGAGACGTAAGGAAGCCCTCCTCCGTGATCAATGCAAAGAAATAGAGGAAAACAATAGAATGGGAAAGACTAGAGATCTCTTCAGGAAAATTAGAGATACCAAGGGAACATTTCATGCAAAGATGGGCACAATAAAGGACAGAAATGGTATGGACCTAACAGAAGCAGAAGATATTAAGAAGAGGTGGCAAGAATACACAGAAGCATTATACCAAAAAAAATCTTCATGACCCAGATAACCACGAGGGTGTGATCACCCACCTAGAGCCAGACATCCTGGAATGTGAAGTCAAGTGGTCCTTAGGAAGCATCACTACAAACAAAGCTAGTGGAGGTGATGGAACTCCAGTTGAGCTATTTCAAATTCTAAAAGATGATGCTGTGAAACTGTTGCACTCAATATGCCAGCAAATTTGGAAAACTCAGCATGGCCACAGGACTGGAAAAGGTCAGTTTTCATTCCAATCCCAAAGAAAGGCAATGGAAAAAGAATGTTCAAAGAATGTTTACACAATTGCTCTCATCTCACACACTAGCAAAGTAATGCTCTAAATTCTCCAAGTCAGGCTTCAATAGTACATGAACTGAGAACTTCCAGATGTTCAGGCTGGATTGAGAAAAGGCAGAGGAACCAGAGATCAGATTGGCAACATCCACTGGATCATAGAAAAAGGAAGAGAGTTCCAGAAAAACATCTATTTCTCCTTTATCAACTAGGCCAAAGCTTTTGACAGTGTGGATCACAACAAACTGTGGAAAATTCTTATAGAGATAGGAAAACCAGACCACCTGACCTGCTTCCTGAGAAATCTATGCAGGTCAAGAAGCAACAGTTAGAACTGGACATGGAACAACAGACTGATTCCAAATAGGGAAAGGAGTACGTTAAGGCTGTATATTATCACCCTGCTTATTTAACTTCTATGCAGAGTACATCATGTGAAATGCCAGGCTAGATGAAACACAAGTTGGAATCAAGATTGCCAGGAGAAATATCAATAACCTCAGATATGCAGATGACACCACCTTTATGGCAGAAAATGAAGAACTAAAGAGCCTCTTGATGAAAGTGAAAGAGGACAGTGAAAAAGTTGGCTTAAAATTCAACATTCAGAAAACTAAGATCATGGCATCTGGTCCCATCACTTCATGGAAAATAGATGGGGAAATAATGGAAACAGTGGCTGACTTTATTTTCTTGGGCTCCAAAATCACTGTAGATTGTGAGTGCAGCCAACATGCTTGCTCCTTGGAAGAATAACTATGACCAACATAGACAGCATATTAAAAAGCAGAGGCATTACTTTGCCAACAAAGTCTATCTAGTCAAGGCTATGGTTTTTCCAGTGGTCATGTATGGATGTGAAAGTTGGACTCTGAAGAAAGCTGAGCACCGAAGAATTGATGCTTTTGAACTGTGGTGTTGGAGAAGACTCTTGAGAGTCCCTTGGACTGCAAGGAGATCCAACCAGTCCATTCTAAAGGAAACCAGTCCTGAGTATTCATTGGAAGGACTGATCCTGAAGCTGAAACTCCAATACTTTGGCCACCTCATGGGAAGCATTGACTCATTGGAAAAGACTCTGATGCTGGGAGGATTGGAGGCAGGAGGAGAAGGGGACGACAGAGGATGAGATGGTTGGATGGCATCACTGACTCGAAGGACAGGAGTTTGGGTGAACTCCGGGAGTTGGTGATGGACAGGGAGGCCAGGCGTGCTGCAATTCATGGGGTTGCAAAGAGTTGGACACGGCTGAGTGACTGAAGGGAACTGAAGAGGAGGAAGAGAGACCAGAGCTCCCTGGCTCTCTTTCTTTCTCTCTGTCGTAGGAGGACACAGTGAGCAAATGGCCACGCTCCAGCCAGGAAGAGGACGCTCCCCAGAACCCAGCCTGCTGGCGCTTTGATGTCAGACTCCAGCCTCTGGAGCTGTGAGAGATGAGTATTGGAGTTTAACACGGTACTACAGTATGCTTGCCTGGCAAATCCCATGGATGGAGGAGCCTGGTGGGCTGCAGTCCATAGGGTCTCGAAGAGTCGGACACGACTGAGCGACTTCACTTTCACTTTTCACTTTCATGTATTGGAGAAGGAAATGGCAACCCACTCCAGTGTTCTTGCCTGGAGAATCCCAGGGATGGGGGAGCCTGGTGGGCTGCTGTCTATGGGGTCACACAGAGTCGGATACGACTGAAGTGACTTAGCAGTACACGGTGTTTGAACACACAGCATGGCGTTCTGTTATAGCAGCCCAAGCTAACTAATACAGCTTGCTCTCTGTCTCCTTTTCTCCCCCGAACAATGAGCGACTCCCTTACAATTTGTATCCGAAGAGAAACATCTCCCTCTTCACACAGCTGTGATTGTTTCCCAAGCCTATTAGTTGCGATAAGGTGATAAGGCCAGTAGAAGGTTAACCAGCCCCCAATCAGTTTAATTCTCGAACGACAGGAAAGCTTGAAGAAGAAAAAAGTATCTCCTGAGGGAACACCCCCTACCAGGAGAACCTGATTTTTGCTCCCTGCAGCTCATGTCGTCAACCCTCCAGGTGGTACTCATGGTAAAGAACCCACCTGCTGATATAGGAGTTGCGGTTTTGGTCCCTGGGCCAGGAAGATCCCTTGGAGGAGGAAAATGGCAACCCACTCCAGTATTCCTGCCTGAAAAATTCCATGGACAAGAGGAGCCTGGCAGGTGACAGTCTACGGGGGTCGCAAAGAGTGGGACACAACTGAGCACAAGGGGATAACAATACTATTAACTTGTATTGAGTATTTACGTGGGAAGCACATGGCCGTATGGGTGTTCACCATTTAACAAAACCCTAAAAGGTAGGTACCATTTTATGCCCATTTTCTCCTGAAGAAACTAAGGTGCAGAAAGGTTTAGTAAACCTGGTCAGAGCTAAACAGGGGTGCAGAATCGAAACACGGACCACCTGGCCTCAAAGCCTGGATTTACCCCAGTGCAGCTTGCCACCTTGTACTTATCACCTCTGAGAGCAGAAAGGAGGTCCGTCAAAGAGCAGACTGGCACGAACGCCGCCCACCACCCCACCACCCACCCTCTGCCTTCGCAAAGTCTCAGCACAGCTACAGATTCAAGACAGAATTTTTACACAAAGGCACAGAGTCGTCATAAATTTACAGATGTAAGACGCTGTTTTTCCCATTCAAATTCTTTTTCACTTCCTCATCATCTTCCGATGTTTCTCTGAATTTTTTCTATCAACATCTGCTCGGCACTGGTTTGAAGGTTAGGCTATGGAACGTGTTAACCGCTTGCTTGTGATGTCATGCACATGCATGTAGCTCACCCACAGGATGGATGTGACTCCCAGATCAAGTCAATAAGAACTTCTCCCACTCACTTCTCTTTCCCTTGCTTCTTTCTTTTGCTGAGAGAAAGCAGAGCAGAACTACGGGAGTCAGTCTCCAAAACATTTATTTCTGGGCTCTGTATAAACAATAGTGACTGTTTACTGAGGACTTTGTGCAGAGAGACAGTGGGGGGCAAGGGTTAAAAGTTTGGGCTCCTCAGCCAGACGTGCTTTGAGCACTCACCTGAGGTTTTGAGCAAGTTATACCTTCCCTCAGTTCCCTCAACTGTAAGATGGAGATATGTCCATCATAGAACATTTTGAATATTAAATGAGTCTGTATATGAGGTGTTTAGAAAAGAGATGGTATATAAATGCTATATAAATATGATAGGCCTATTGGTTTGGGGCAAGTGAGTGTAAAAGAGGGGAGTGTCAGAAGAATGGGGGACCCTCAAAAGAGTAGGAGAGGGGCTCAACTGGCTTGTGGGTTAGTGCCAGTTGGATGAACCAGAACCTCAAGAAAACGCATTTCCAGATAAAGATTTCCTGAGTTGAGATGAAGCAATCCAGCACAAGGCAGAGCGGGAAAGAGATTCCTTCACTGAGGGGTGGCGCGACTTTCCCTATTGCCTCTCAGTCATCACCAGAGACGCCTGGCAAGTCCCTCCCACACAGGCATCCAGCTAGGATCCTGCTCTGCCATTCTCTGCCCCTGGGGATGTCCACGCCTGGATCCCCTGAACCTACGAACGTCACTTCATATGGCAAAAGAGGACTTTGCAGATGTAATTAGGTTAAGGAGTTTTAGAGGGGGAGATCACCCTGGATCATGCAAGTGGGCCTGAGCATTCACAAGCATCCTTATCAGAGGAAGATCTCAACATGGAAATAGGAGACTTGACGATGGAAGCAAGAGATTAAGTACCAGGAGGAAGGGGTCACAAAGCAGGTGGCCTCCAGGAGTTACGAAAGGCAAGAAAAATGGGTTCTGCCCTAGATTCTCCAGAAGGAACCAGTTCTGCCAAACATTGTGACATCAACCCAGTGAGACTGATTTCAGACACTTGGCTTCCAGAACTTTAAGAGAATGAATCTGTATTAAGTCACGTGGTATACAGTCATCTGTTACAGCAGCAATAGGAAACTAATACAGACCAATCACCATCGTGATTTCTCTTGACACAGTGTTTCTCCAACTTTGCACCTGCAAAATGCTGATGCTCTCAAATCTAGATATTCAACAGATAAAGTTGAATGTGGCCCAGTGGTTCAGTTCCGTTGCTCAGTCCTGTCCGACTCTTTGCGACCCCATGAATCGCAGAATGCCAGGCCTCCCTGTCCATCACCAACTCCCGGAGTTCATCCAAACTCTGTCCATCGAGTGGGTGATGCCATCCAGCCATCTCATCCTCTGTAGTCCCCTTCTCCTCCTGCCCCCAATCCCTCCCAGCATCAGAGTCTTTTCCAATGAGTCAGCTCTTCGCATGAGGTGGCCAAAGTACTGGCTCAGTGGTATTCATCTGCTCATGCAGGAGATGCAGGTTCGAATCCTGGGTCAGGAAGATTCCCTGGAGGAGGAAATGGCAACCCACTCCAGTATTCTTGCCCGAAGAATCCCACGGATATAGGACCCTGGTGGGCTACGGTCCATGGGGTTGCAATCAGTCAGACATGACTGGGTGACTGAGCATGAACACATGCAAAGCTGGATAATGAATAACGTTATTCTAGAAAACATTAACATTTATCAGTTTTTGAAAATGAGGTACCTTGTCTTCATCCATACAGGCTGCTAAAACAAAATACCACAGACTAGGTGGCTTATAAACAGCAGAAGTGTATTTCTTGTAGTTTCGGAGGCTGGAAAGTTGCCTTCTGGTGAAAGCCCCCTTTCTGGTTCACGGCTGGCTCTTTCCCACTGTGTCTTCACGTAGTGAAAGGGGGTAGGAATCTCTCTAGAGCCTCTTTGATAAGGGCCCTAATCCCATTCATAAGGGCTCCACCCTCATGACTTAAGTCTCCAGTTACAAAGACTCCAGTTACTAATACCATCACCTTTGGGGGTTAGGATTTCAATATACATATTTTGAGGGGATGTATTCAGACATGTGTATATACAATGGAATATTTTCCAGTCTTATAAAATAATGAAATCCTATCATATACAATAACATGGATGAACCATAAGGAAATTACACAAAGTGAATAATAAGGACAATACTGTATGCTTCCTCTTATATAAAGCCTCCTAAGTAGTCACGGTAAAAGAATCTGCCTGCCAATGCGGGAGACACAGGTTTGATCTCTGGGTTGGGAAGATCCGCAGGAGAGGGAAATGGCAGTCCATTCCAGTATTCTTGCCTGGGAAATCCCATAGACAAAGGAGCCTGGTGGGCTACAGTCCATGGGGTCACAAAAGAGTCGGACACGACTGAGCGACTAAAGAGCAACATCCAGGCCGTAGCAACCACTGAGCTTTTCTTGTGTAATTTCATTGAATTTAATCCTCACAACAATTTCTTTTTTATAGATGAGCAGGCAGGTTTAAAATGGCTCAGTAATTTGTCCAAAGTCGTAAAGCTAATTTATAGCCAAATGAGAATTCATACCCAGATTGAGCTCAAAAATAATTACATTGAATTTAACATATAAAAATATGTAAAACTTCAATCTTCTCTCAGTGGTTTTTATTTTACTTTGGAGATGTGCTACCAGTTGTCAGAGTACAACACAAAAGAACTAGAGAGAATTGGTATTAATAGCAAAACTCAGGATCATCAATGCCTAAGATGCAGGTGCCTATTTGAAAACTCTAGGTATTTGGACCTGTAATTGTCATCTCCTTTTATGGAATGTACAATTTAGTTATATTCAATATGTCTAAGCATTGTAAACAGAAAACAAGAGGTGTCTTACATGCTCATCATGGCTAATTATTAGAGAAATGCAGAGGATGGGATGGTTGGATGGCATCACTGACTCAATGGAAACGAGTCTGAGCTAAATCCAAGGGAGAGTGAAGGACAGGGAAGCCTGGTATGCTGCAGTTCATGGAGCTGCAAAGAGTCAGAAACAACTTAGTGAATAAATAACAACAAATCAAAACTCCAATGAGGTACCACCTCAAACCAGTCAGAATGGCTGTCGTTAAAAAGTCTATGAATAATAAACGCTGAAGAGGATGTGGAAAAGTGGAGCCCTTTTACGCCATTGCTGAGATTATAAATGGTTGCATACTGGAGTGTCCAGGAGTCTCCAGTGATGGAATTCCAATTGAGCAATTTCAAATCCTAAAAGACGATGCTGTGAAAGTGCTGCAGTCAATATGCCAGCAAATTTGGAAAACTCATCAGTGGCCACAGGACTGGAATAGGTCGGTTTTCATTCCAATCCCAAAGAAAGGCAATGCCAAAGAATGTTCAAATTACTCTGCAACTGCACTCATCTCACATGCTAGTAAAGTAATGCTCAAAATTCTCCAAGCCAGGCTTCAACTGTACATGAACTGAGAACTTCCAAATGTTCAATCTGTATTTAGAAAAGGCAGAGAAACCAGAGGTCAAATTGCCAACAGAAAAGCAAGAGAATTCCAGAAAAACATCTGTTTCTGCCTCATTGACTACATTAAAGCCTTTCACTGTGTGGATCACAACAAATTGTGGAAAATGCTTCAAGAGATGGGAATACCAGACCACGTTACATGCCTTGAGAAACCTATATGCAGGTCAAGAAGCAACAGTTACAACCAGGCATGGAACAACAGACTGGTTCAATATTGGGAAAGGAGTACATCAAGGCTGTATACTGTCACCCTGCTTATTTAACTTAGATGCAGAGTACATCATGCGAAATGCTGGACTGGATGAAGCACAAGCTGGAATCAAGATTGCCAGAAGAAATATCAATAACCTCAAATATGCAGATGACACCACCCTTATGGCAGAAAGTGAAGAGGAACTAAAGAGCCTCGTGATGAAAACAAAAGACTAAAAAAGTTGGCTTAAAGCTCAACATTCACAAAATGAAGATCATGGCAACCAGTCCCATCACTTCATGGGAAATAGATGGGGAAACAGTGGAAACAGTGACAGATTTTATTTTCTTGGGCTCCAAAATCACTGCAGATGGTGACTGCAGCCATGAGGTTAAAAGACGCTTGCTCCTTGGAAGAAAAACTATGACCAACATAGACAGCATATTAAAAAGCAGAGGCATTACTTTGCCAACAAAGGTCCATCTAATCAAAGCTATGGTTTTTCTAGTGGTCATGTATGGATGTGAGAGTTGGACTATAAAGAAAGCTAAGTGCCGAAGAACTGATGCTTTTGAACTGTGGTGCTGGAGAAGACTCTTGAGAGTCCCTTAGACTACAAGGAGATCCAACCAGTCCATCCTAAAGGAAATCAGTCCTGAATATTCATTGGAAGGACTGGTGTTGAAGCTGAAACTCCAATACTTTGGCCACCTGATGCAAAGAAGTGACTCACTGGAAAAGACCCTGATGCTGGGAAAGATTGAAGGCAGGAGGAGAAGGGGACGACAGAGGATGAGATGGCTGGATGGCATCACTGACTCAATGGACATGACTTTGAGCAAGTTCTGGGAGTTGGTAAGAACTGTCTCTTATACACATCTAGATGTGTATAAGAGACAGCCTGAATATTCATTGGAAGGACTGATGTTGAAGCTGAAACTCCAATACTTTGGCCACCTGATGCAAAGAAGTGACTCACTGGAAAAGACCCTGATGCTGGGAAAGATTGAAGGCAGGAGGAGAAGGGGACGACAGAGGATGAGATGGCTGGATGGCATCACTGACTCAATGGACATGACTTTGAGCAAGTTCTGGGAGTTGGTGATGGACAGGGAGGCCTGGCGTGCTGCTGTCCATGGGGTTGCAAAGTGCCAGACACGACAGAGCGACTGAACTGAACTGAAATTGGTGCAACCATTATGGAAAACAGTATGGAGGGTCCTCAAAAACTAAAAATAGAACTACCATATTATTCTACAATTCCATTACTGAACATAAACGCAGACAAACTCTAATTTGGTAATTTGAAAACATACATGAACCCCTATGTTCATAACAGCACAATTTACAATAGTCAAGACATCAAAACAACCTAAACGTCCATCAGCAAATGGATGGAAAAAGAAGATGTGAAACACACATACACACACACACTCATACACACACACACTCATACACACACACACTCATACACACACACATATACACTCATACACACATACACACACATATGCATATGCAACGGAATACTACTCAGCAATCAGAAAGGAAAATAACGGCATTTGCAGCAACACAGATGAACCTAGAGGTTATCATGTGAGTGCAGTAATTCCGAGGTGAGGTGAGGTGAAGTCGCTCAGTCGTGTCCGACTCTTTGCGACCCCATGGACTGTAACCTACTAGGCTTCTCCGTCCATGGAATTCTCCAGGCAAGAACACTGGAGTAATTCCGAAAGAGAAAGAAAACTACCGTGTGACATCACTTTTATGTGACATCTGAAATACAACACCAATGAACTCATCTGTAACAGAGAAACAGACTCCCAGACAGAGAGAACAGACCTGTGGCTGCTACAGAGGAGGAAGATGGGGCAGGACTGGACGTGTGGGATGAGCAGATATGAGCCACTGTACAGAGAATGGGCAGACAACAGGGGCCCCCTGCACAGCACGGGGGACGATATTCCATATCCTGTGATAAACCATATTGGAAAAGAATAGGGGAAATAATATATATATTTATGCATAACTGAATCATTTTGCTATATAGCAGAAATTAACACAACATTCAATCAACTCTACTTCGAAGTAATGCTCAAAAAATTTTTTTAACTAAATTTAAAAAAATACAGGGTGTTTTTTCAGGTTGCCACTTTCGTGTGTACAGAAGGAACCTGCTGCTAAGTCACGTCAGTCGTGTCCAACTCTTTGCGACCCCATGGACTGCAGCCCACCAGGCTCCTCCGTCCATGGGATTTTCCAGGCAAGAGTACTGGAGTTGGGTGTCATCACCTTCTCCATAGAAGGCACCAGGCCATGATAAAATTTAGTTATAACAACTACATTATTATACTGGTGAGTTTTATTTTCCTCATTTTGCAAATAGTGAAACTGAGGCTTGGAGAGCTTAAGTAACTTGCCTAAAGTTGCCCAGCATGTGAGTGACAGGCCAGACTGGAACCAGTGGCAGTCTACTTCCAAAATCCACGTTCTTCTTTCTCCCCTCTCCACTGAGAGGGGAGAAAACTGTCAGACTGTATCTGCCTTCCCCTCAAAAAGCATCATCCAGAAGAGCACCTAAGCCCATCTTTGACCCCTTATGACTCAATCTAGGGGCCGTGTAACAGCTAACTCTGGTGGGGAGAAGGGGTGGGAACCGGAGGCTCAATGAGAACAACTCAGCGCGTCGCTCTGCGCTGCTCTGCAAAGAGCACAGTAGCTTCCAGGTGTGAGACCCCCTGAGCTAGGGAGAGAGGCTGGTCAGAGACTGGGGCGTGTGTTTCTTTTCCTTCAGTTGCTGCTCAAGACAGCGCGACGCATCATTCCGCACTTCTTTCACTGCCTTCAGCCCTCGGCCAAGGGAGCGGTGACTCGAGTGAAGGGTAACTATGGCCCCCAAGCTGGCCCTGCACACGGACACACAGACACACAGGGGCGGCCCCGAGTGGTGGCCCACACCCTGCCACCAGCCCCAAGCATGACCAGGAGCCTGTTTCAGTGGCTGGGGTGGGGGTCCCTTTGGTTTCATCCCCAGGCCAGAAACGTTCTGGTCTCATCCAAGGCAGAGGTCCCTCTCCATTGCCAGAAGCACAAGCAAGCACAGCTTCCAGAGACAGAGCTTCTTGTCACAGGAGACGCCGTAAATACCCCAGGGAAAGGGCCCTGGGCACAGGCACAGGGGCCACCCTTGGTTGCAACGAGCTGTTCTCATGAAAAAGGCGCCATTCTTCCTTCCAGCTGAGCCTCGCTGGGGTCTCCAGGCCCCCCTGGAGGGAGTCTGATCCGTGATGTCTTGTGGCAGTTTCCACTTTCACCATCTTGGATTTCCTCTAGATAATTCCATTTAGGGTGATTCACTCACCATGAAATGGAGGTGTTTGAGAGATATCTGGTTGGCCGAAGAGCTCATCAGGGTTTACCATGAATGGCTGAAGGAGCATTCTTCTCTAAGAAAGATGGCACAGCAGAAAGACCTCGCCACCTCCTCTCAGCCGAAATCCCCCAAACGTGTTTATGCTAAAAGAAAAGAGCATGGACTTGATCTGGATTCTACAGCAAAACAACCTGTTTAAACCACATATAACCTAGGGTGATGCTCCCGCGTTGCAAACCAGACGAGGCTCCATCCTGACTTCCCAACAGTGCCCTTCGGGCTCCAGGACCCTCCTGGACTTAGGTTCCGTTACCGTCTCCACCAGGATGTGGGAGCCCTGTGTCTGTGGGTCAAGAATGGTGATCGCAAGGTTCAAGTCCCACCTCTGCTTGTTTTCATTCTGGGATTTTTGCACAAGCCCTTCAGGCTCCTGAGCTTTGATGACCTTGTCTGTGAAGGCATTTACTTCCTGCGGCAACACCTGCCTCCCGGAATGTTGTGAGAGACGACGAGGGAAGTACCGCGTCCCAGGGGCATCACTCACGGGTTGGGTCACGGGGCAGCTTCAACGCTCAACAGCGCTATGGGTTCCTCTCCCAGAACTGGCTTTTCCTTACCCCTGTGTCGGACTGAAGGCAAGTCTCATGATTCTTCCAGACACTTTAATCTAACAAGTCTTGGTTGGGTAATTCACATCTTCAGGTCTGAATGAATAAATAAAACTTCCCACTGCTTTGTTCACTCACAGCCTTTCTGTGTACACAGAGGGCAAGAAGGTGGGCTGCCCGCCTGGGGGGAGGTGGTGTCTGTATTCTCTTTCCCATCCTGCACATCCAGCCCTTCTCCTCAAACTTGTTAATCCTGGTTCCTGACCCTTGTGGATCAGAGCATGGGGGAGGGAGAAAGGAAAATCATCTCAGGACGACCCCATGTGGTCCCCAGCTTCCCTCCTGGACTCCCCCCGAACCTCTGACACACGCCCTCCCTCGCCCCACTGCTTGGGGTTAGTTAGTGTCTTGCAGTTCTGTTCACTTGGATGGATGCCTCTCTTCCAGCTGACACTTACGCATCCTACTTTAGCCCCTGGAAATCCAGGAATGCCCCCCAGCTCCCCTCTGGTGGGTGCCACTTCACCCCTGCTGCCAGCCACCCTGGTCAGGATCTAATTCAGCCCCGCTGCCCCCAAGCCCGACCCTGGCTGCACCCAGGACACACCTCCTCTGCCCAGAGAAACACGCAGAGCAGAGCCAACCGCGAGACAGCAGCAGCCTCTCCATCACGCCATCCTCTCCACGGCCAGACAGTCTCTCTTGCCCTCGGGAATTCTAGAAATGAGTCGGGTACCAGTTTGTGGTTCCCACCAAACTGCCAGAGACACACAGTACATTCCCTGGGTAGACCCTTCACCGCCCCCTCTCGGGACCAACTCATCCCACCAACAACTCCATCTTCTATTCTCTTCCTCATCTCCTGCCCTCCTGCCCATCTTTCCAACTTCTTTGAGGCTGAAGGAGAGTGGTCAGGAGGGAGTCAGAACCCATGTTTTGTTCACAGTCTTGCCTGTGGTTTTGCACCTCACCTTGGACGGTAGCCTCTATGAACAATAATATTAATAATGGCAGTCAACATTGATAAGTCACCAGGAAGTGCTGGATGGGCTTCCCAGATGGTACAGGGGTAAACAATCCCCCTGCCACTGCAGGAGACGCAAGAGACATGGATTTGATCCCTGGGTCAGGAAGATCCCCCGGAGGAGGAAATGGCCACCCATTCCATTATTCTTGCCTGGAAAATTTCATGGACAGAGGAGCCTGGTGGGCTATAATCCATGAGCTCACCTAGAATTGGACACGAGTGAGTGGCTGAGCACTCCCTCAAAAAGCACTGGGCAGTAAGCAAAGTGCGTTCTGAGCACTCTCTCGTTGAATCCTCACCGCCACCCACGAAGAAGCTATGATGCTCGTCTCACTTGACAGATGAGGAAACGGAGGCTCAGGGAGGACCAGGTGACCTGACTGGGATCACGGAGTCCGTAAAGTGCGACGGTTGGACTCCAAAGCTGTGGAATCTGATTCTGAGGCCAGGGCCCCAAACGGGCTCCTCGTCAGACACTAGAGGCTTGTGTAACCGCGACATCAGTCATTTACTTGATAGTCTATGAGAAAGCCTTTTGTAAAACGATCAAGTATTCTTCAGTTATTTATATTGTTATTGTAGTTATGAAAAACAATACTTTTTATTGTTCCATTCTACTTGGTATGGCTTTGGGCTGCTAATGTAAAGCACATTAAACACTCCAAAGCAGTTTAAACTGAGGCTGGGGATTGGGAGGTGATACAGTAAGTGTTACAGCGGCCATTAAAATGTCTTCAACATTAAGGTTCCTAAAAATGGGATATTTAGCTGTATTAACATCGCCAAGTTAAACTGGCTGCTTTCCCAAGCATGAGCTCTGGTAATTGCCACTTGATAAAACAGCGAACCTAACGAACTGGCATGTAAGCAACAGAAATGATGTTCACGTGCCCCCCCACACACACGCACCATCAGGTACATGGAGCTTCACTGATCGCTCACAAAACGGAAGGCCTGCGCTTTGCTTTGGACTCATAAAAGCATCAGAAATGTTTGCACAGGTTTCCCTTCCACTTGAAACGATTTAAAAAGAAATGAAACCGTCACGTGGGTGCACGGGATAACAGCGTCAGCCACTAGAGGAAAGTGAGCCCCTGCTGGTCTGCGCGGGGCACTGGCCTGAGTGCTCCACAAGAAAGGCTTCCTTCAGCCTTCTCAACAACACTCTGGAGCAAACTCAGGTTCCCAAGTTACAGAGCAGGCTTAGGACAGTGATCTGAGCAGGCAGAAACCACCCCCCGACCCAGAGATGTCCACATCCTCATTTGGAACCTGGGGGTAAGCTACCTTCCATGCCAAAAAGACTCCAGATGAGCTTCAACGGGGATGTTGACATGGGGAGATGATACTAGATGATCCAAGTGGGAATCACAAGGATCCCTGAAATCACAAAGGAATCACAAGGATGCTTAAAACATGGAAGAGGGAGACAGAAGGTAAAGTCAAATTCAAAGAGCGATTTGAAGGTATTAGATTGCTGGCTCTGAAGATGGAGGAAGGGGCCACGAGCCAAGGAGTTCTGGCAGCCCTTGGAGGCTGGAAAAGGCAGGAAGTGGGTTCTCCAGCAGGAACGCAGCCCTACTGACACCGTGATATTAGCCCAGTGGGACCCTTTCTGGACCTCTGACCTCCAGAACTCTAAGACAGAAGAACTGTGTGGGCTTAAGCCACTGAACGTGTGCTGCTGTGGCAGCAGCTGTGAGAAACCAGCACAGTCCCCGCGCATCAGTCAGTGACGGAGGCTGGACTTGCGCTCTGCTGTGCTGGCCGCCAAAGCCCATCCTGTGCTTTCCCAATGGTGTCAGCTGGGTGTCCCCCACCCTCCCCACCCTGGGAGCAAAAACTTGAACTCCTAACCCTCTGTGTCTGTCAGTGTGACCTTAATTACAAATAAAGTCTTTGCAGACCATCCAGTTAAGTTGAGGTCGTTAGGGTGGGCACTCATCCCAGGGACTGACGTCCTTATAAAAGCAGGAAATCTGACCACAGACGTGCACCGAGGGAGCGTGAGAAGAAGAGACACAGGAAGAAGACAGCCGTTTACAAGCCAAGGGATGCCCGAGGCTTCCAGAAGCTGCAGAGGCGGAGCGGTCCTGCTACCTCCAGAGGGAAAATGGCCCTGCCAGCGCCGTGGTTGTGAGCTTCCAGCCTCCTGAACTGTGAGACAATAAAGCTGAAGTGCTGTAAGCCACCTGGCTTACGGTGCTTTGAGTCGAAAGCCCTAGGCAAAGAGTGCGCTCCTGACAAAGAGCAACCTCGCAGCGCTTGAGTCTCCAGTCTCAGTGAGACACGCCCTCCACGACCAGCACTAAGGAGACTATTCAGAACAAATTGAAAACAATACACCTTACACGCGCACGGCAGCTTCTAGTTTACACACGCGTCTCACCAGTAAAGACTTTTCTGAGCATCCCATACTTACGCAAGGAAGGCAAGGCCTGCACGCCCAGCGAGGCTTTACCATAGTAGCTCGTGTGTTTCAGACACCAGCCTTAGACTGCAAATGCCGCCCAGTCACTGACTCGGGAAAGTTACCACCCTTTGATATCCCTCTGTGTCTTCATCCGTGCAATATAAATTACCATAATTGTTCCTGCTTGTGTGGTTCTTGAGACGATTAACTTGGAGAACACCTGTGGAGTTCTTCCTCCAGCCCCAAAATAAGCCCCCAGAAAACCCCTTCATACATCTAGGAAAACTCAAACCTCAGAGAAGTTAAGTGATTTCCCTAAGGACATTTGACTTCTAAGTCACAAAAGTGAAGTCGCTCAGTCGTGTCCAACTCTTTGCGACCCCATGGACTGTAGCCTACCAGGCTCCTCCCTCCACGGGATTCTCCAGGCAGGAGTACTGGAGTGGGTTGCCATTTCCTTCTCCAGGGGATCTTCCCTGACCCAGGGATCGAACCCGGGTCTCCCGCATTCCATGCAGATGCTTTAACCTCTGAGCCACCAGGGAGACCCTCTAAGTCACAAAACCAGGACTCAAAAAATCCAAGGCTTCTAAGTACTAAGGCAGGACTCTTTGTGGCCTAACATCCTGTCTCTCTATTACCTTTCATTTTCATTATTTTGGGGCCTTAAATAAATCCGAACTCTTTTACCCTTTGAGCAATTCTAAATCTCATTCTGCCTCCCATGTCCACCCCATCCAGTCAAGAAAGATTACAGTTTCTCTCAACGACTAAGTCTTCTTGCTCGATCCTTTAATGAGACATCCCAAGAAGTAAGGCATCTTATTGCCCAGTGGCAAAGCAGTTCTCTCAAGACAAGGCCTTCTCTAGATAAAATACCGAGACATGAAAAGATGGAAGACAGGGCAGCGCCCCCCACCCCACCAAGCTAGTCCCTGAACGGCTGACGCCCCCGCACCTGCCACCTCATGTTCCAGAGTCCCCGCTGCTTGGTGAAGCTACCCTGGTAACTCGCTAGTTCTGCTGGTGTTTGTAAATAAACTCAACACCCTGCAGGTTAAAAAGCTGCCTTGGGACCTCACTTTCCCCCTTATGATATTTTCTGCATTTATCCAACCATCTCAGAAAGTGGTTCTCCTTAAAATTATGAGAGGCAGAATGAAAAACCCATCAGGATTTAATGACCATATTTCAGCCTCTTACCGCTTAAAGGAACTTGGCTTTTTCAGTGCTTTTGCAACTGTGCAAACTGGAAGCAGATCAAGAAAGGTAGAGCGAGAGTTTGACTTTTTTTTTTTAACCACCACAAACCATCCATCAAAGTTAAACTATTGATAGGGAGAAGCGGGGAAGGTAGGAAGAGCCAGGGGTGAGGAGATTGGAGAATATTAAACAGGACGCTCTCCCATTCCAATAAAATACAATTAACTGAATTTCATCAAGGCTTCCATAAAAAATACACAAAGAATCAATATTAGGCATAAAACCCAAAAGAAGTGGGTTGTTATCTCTAAACCAGAGAAAACATTTCATTAGGCTGAAGGGTTTTATACCCCCATTGGGAAAATTGCTTTTTCCTCACCCCCCACCCTCCTTCACTTCTTACTACAGAAACTCAATTGAAAAGTCAGTCATCAGAATCACTTAGCACATGTCACATGGCACTGCCGCTTTCTAAATATACTTGTTTCTTTATGGAAACTCCAGGCCCAGGAAACCCTGGCGCCTCTTCTCAGGCCTCACTCACACCCTCCCGTCATCTTGCTGCTTTTATTTTTTCGCAGTTTTCTCTTTCTGTTTGCTCTCTCCTGTTGTTGTTGGAAGTAGAAAGCCTGTTTTATAAGGTTACAGCAAACAGCTTTTCCCGCTAACATTTCACCGTTCTTTAATAGCCACTGCACCGCTGAGCCCTCCCGTTACCCCGAGTTATAAATAAGCTTCACTCTCAAGTCCCACTTGCCGCAGCAAAAAAAAAAAAAAAGCCTTTTTCAGCCTGCTAATCACATGCAGGGTAGTCTTTCCACATTTCTTCTCTGGAAAAGCCTGTCGCTTAATTCACCCTCTGCCCAGCAACAGTGCTGGTCTGGTTTACCGTCCTGCCGGCCCCTGAAGACGAGGCACACCGTCTCCTCCCACAACCCACCAAAACACAAGTGGACCCAAGGCACAGACACCCCAGAAATGGAGCGTGACGATCAGACACACACACACACACACACACACTCACACACACAGAGTCAACGCTGGAACTTAGCGAATCACCTGGAGATCTCGTCATTAATCTCAGACCAGAAAGAGCCTGATGTCAGGGTGCAATGCCTGGAAACCAATGACCTGACTCCTAGTAAATAGTGGCCACAGTAAAATGTGATGGATGGGGTACCTCTGACGGGCACTTGACAGGTCTTATCCCCCTGCCTCTGGATTCTCTCACCACTGCCTAGCTGTGGCAACTGGGGCTGGCCGCTGCATGCTCGGGGCCGCGTGTTGGTAGCCTCACATGTAATATATCTGAGCGCGCTTGATCAACCATCAGGTGCTGTAAGACAGGGGAGAGTCATTTCACCTGGCACGGTGACTTCTGTTTCCCACAGTCCATGTACGCATTCATTTATTTCGATGACTGCGCTAAGCAGCCTGTCCACAGGCTTCTCTAACGTTTTGCCTTGTCCGTGCAGCTGTCTCCTAGAGATGACAGACGGTGGCAACAGCAGACGGCCGCGGGGCGGTCCTGAAGAACACGCCTGGCTTCAGTCTCCTCCTAATAATCCCTAGATTTGGAAACTCACCTCTGATCCCCTCCGGTCCTAACTCTTCTCCTGATCAGCCAGCTCTTTCCAAAAGAATTTTTCGTAACCAACAAAGTATCTAAGTCTTAAGAGGACTTATCAAAAGGAATTTACTTAGTCCTGAAGTATGTTCTTTCCCTATCTCTTCTGGTATATTTCATTAGTGTGTAACCATCATGAAAACCTTGGCGAGCATTGCCAACAGCTCACACATGGCCTGGCACTCAGTGAAAACATAATGATCTAACATATTGCATCATTGAAATATCAAAAATCAGATTGTAGTTCATGTTTAATCGTGGCAGGAAAAGAAGCGATTGACTACCTCACAGAACTGAGTGAAAATCATGACCAACCAGTGATTACCAGGATCACAGCTGTGAGGCTAATGTAGAGTGAGCCACTTAATAAGCACATACGCCCTGCCCTTCGAAGAACCAAAGCAAATGTTGCGAACAGTCAGCTAAGAGTGGCGGTAGCCAGCAAAGGACTTGGGCTTTCCTGGTGGCGCAGATGGGAAAGAATCCACCTGCAATGCAGGAGACGTGGGTTCAATCCCTGGCTCAGGAAGATCCCCTGGAGAAGGGAATGACTACCCACTCCGGTGTTCTTACCTGGAGAAACCCACGGACAGAGAAGACATGGTTTCTGAGCAAAGAGTCGGACGGCTGCGTGACTAACACACACTCAAATTCACACATGGATCTGAGTAATGATAGGAAGAATTATGGCCAGAAAGCCAATATGATACTTCACACAATAACAGGAAGAATTATATATTAAATATGTAGTTTCATTTATAACATTTTAACAGAATATTCGTATCCATAAAACCTTTGGATTCCAACCTCTGATCAAAGAAAGAAATCCACTTTTCTGTGTCAGAGAAAGCAAATATGAGCCTTTAACCATAATCATGCTGCCATCTAGTGGACAACCCTTAGAACTGAGACCTTCCATCTCCTGGAAATTGGCAAGCAAGGATTTGAAGACCTAAGGGTCACGTCGCATAGCTCTTTTCCTTTAGGAGGCTAATTTGTAGACTTCCTTGATGGAGTTCTTTCAGGGTGCATCAGAGAATCTTTACACTATTTCTACCTCCTGTCTTGGTAGAAAGATTTTTTGAAATATGCCAGTGACACTTGGTGAGCCAGATAGAATTTCTGTTTATGTTTTTGTCTAAAAATGAGGCGCTTCTCACAAGAGGAAATATGTCTCCTGGAAAGAAGGGCCATCGGAGGGGCAAGCGGCTGCCTTTGGTTTAGCTCCAAGGCGCGTCTCAGGAACTAGACCTCAGACAGAAACTGTCACCAATCACTTCCTCTTTCTCTCCCCTTTTTGCTGTTGTCCTGAGACACTGATGAACACTGCTGCGTGACAAGCAGGCTACTGTTTGAAAAGAGACAGTTCACTGGAGCCCCTTTACCGGCGTGACTGCAGCGCTGAGGCCACCCCAGGGAGGAGGAGGACATGAATGGGAGAGAGGCGGGCTCCTTCCTCAGCTGCCCAGGATGAAGAAGCCACTCCATCTCTCCAAGCCTGTTTCTCCCTCTGCTCCAAAAGCAAGGGCATTAAATGATGCAAGTAACTCCTCCCTCAAAAGCACATCTACATCTGTAGGCTTAACTGCTCTATGAGCAAAGCAAGTACTGTGCCAGGGTTACAAACATATATATATATAAATGTATAATATGAGTAAATACATAACATACACAATGTATTATTTTATGTATTACCTGCTATACATAAACAGCTGTGAGGCTAATGTAGAGTGAGCCACTTAATAAGCACATACGCCCTGCCCTTCGAAGAACCAAAGCAAATGTTGCGAACAGTCAGCTAAGAGTGGCGGTAGCCAGCAAAGGACTTGGGCTTTCCTGGTGGCGCAGATGGGAAAGAATCCACCTGCAATGCAGGAGACGTGGGTTCAATCCCTGGCTCAGGAAGATCCCCTGGAGAAGGGAATGACTACCCACTCCGGTGTTCTTACCTGGAGAAACCCACGGACAGAGAAGACATGGTTTCTGAGCAAAGAGTCGGACGGCTGCGTGACTAACACACACTCAAATTCACACATGGATCTGAGTAATGATAGGAAGAATTATGGCCAGAAAGCCAATATGATACTTCACACAATAACAGGAAGAATTATATATTAAATATGTAGTTTCATTTATAACATTTTAACAGAATATTCGTATCCATAAAACCTTTGGATTCCAACCTCTGATCAAAGAAAGAAATCCACTTTTCTGTGTCAGAGAAAGCAAATATGAGCCTTTAACCATAATCATGCTGCCATCTAGTGGACAACCCTTAGAACTGAGACCTTCCATCTCCTGGAAATTGGCAAGCAAGGATTTGAAGACCTAAGGGTCACGTCGCATACCTCTTTTCCTTTAGGAGGCTAATTTGTAGACTTCCTTGATGGAGTTCTTTCAGGGTGCATCAGAGAATCTTTACACTATTTCTACCTCCTGTCTTGGTAGAAAGATTTTTTGAAATATGCCAGTGACACTTGGTGAGCCAGATAGAATTTCTGTTTATGTTTTTGTCTAAAAATGAGGCGCTTCTCACAAGAGGAAATATGTCTCCTGGAAAGAAGGGCCATCGGAGGGGCAAGCGGCTGCCTTTGGTTTAGCTCCAAGGCGCGTCTCAGGAACTAGACCTCAGACAGAAACTGTCACCAATCACTTCCTCTTTCTCTCCCCTTTTTGCTGTTGTCCTGAGACACTGATGAACACTGCTGCGTGACAAGCAGGCTACTGTTTGAAAAGAGACAGTTCACTGGAGCCCCTTTACCGGCGTGACTGCAGCGCTGAGGCCACCCCAGGGAGGAGGAGGACATGAATGGGAGAGAGGCGGGCTCCTTCCTCAGCTGCCCAGGATGAAGAAGCCACTCCATCTCTCCAAGCCTGTTTCTCCCTCTGCTCCAAAAGCAAGGGCATTAAATGATGCAAGTAACTCCTCCCTCAAAAGCACATCTACATCTGTAGGCTTAACTGCTCTATGAGCAAAGCAAGTACTGTGCCAGGGTTACAAACATATATATATATAAATGTATAATATGAGTAAATACATAACATACACAATGTATTATTTTATGTATTACCTGCTATACATAAAATAACATATAATGTATAGATACTTTGGCTTCCCAGGTAGCTCAGTGGTAAGGAATGTGCTTGCCAATGCAGGAGACGTAAGAGACCCAGGCTCGATACCTGGGTGGGGAAGATCCCCTGGAGGAGGAAACTGGCAACCCAGTCCAGTCTTCTTGCCTGGAGAATCCCACGGACAGAGGAGCCTGGAGGGCTACAGTCCATGCGGTTGCAAAAAGTCAGACCCAAATGAGCACGCATGCACACAGTATAGATATTTACGTATGCATTTGCTAAAATGATAAGGCAAACAATGCCGTCTTTTTATTATTGTAATTAATCTGCATTTTCGTGATGCCTCCTGTGCACAGTGGCAACGCGAGTCACGCGTGATGACCATCAACAGTGTGGTTGACGCCATGCTCAGTGGCTGGCTCACGATAAGCCGCTGCAAAGACCGTTCTCCGTGGCTCCTGCCGGCTTCCGAGGAAGCACTGTGCTCCGTTCGGAGACGCCCCTCCTTCCAGGGCCACGCTCTCGAGGACACGATCAGCTGCTGCTGAACTGCGGGCAGCTGGCTTGTCCCCGCTCTGCGGTGTCCCCGTGCACTGGGCAGGAAGGGTGAGCTTTTGGCTTTAACTGCTGTGGAACTGGGCCTGATCCGGTCTCAAGCGGTTAGCAGGACTCCCGGAGGCACCCAGATGTGTGCCCCTGAGGGCCCCCAGCTCCCAGCTCCGGGAAGTCTGCGAGCCACCCCTCCCAGCACCCCAAGGTGCTAGCCTCTTTTGTTTTGTTTTTTAATATTTTATCTATTTGTTTTTGCCGCGCTGGGTCTTGGGTGCCGCCCACAGGCTTTCCCTGGCTGCGGAGGCCGAGGCTGCTCTCCAGGTGCGGTCCGCGGGCTTCCCGCTGCGGGGAGCACGGGCTTTAGGGCGCAGGCTTCCGTAGTCTGGAGGGCGGGCTTAGCTGCCCCGCGCCATGGGGAATCTTCCTGGGCCCGGGCCTGAACCCGTGTCCCCTGCGTGGGCAGGTGGATTCTTAACCAACGGACCACCAGGGAAGCCCCCAGCTCCTGACCCGGGACGCTGGCGCCGTCTCTCTGCATCGTCCTTTCCGGGAGCAGAACTTTCCAGGGTCAAACGCGCTCACCATGAGAACGGAGTGGAAACAGGGGCTGTCTCCAAGAGGCCAAGCCCCCTTCTCCCCGCTGGAGGGGACTTCCACCCCGTTCCCGGGCCCTCCCCTTCCCCGCCGGGATGAGTAGGCCCACCCGAGGCAGCCCCCAGGCCCCCTGCCCGCCTCCGTAGCCCGCACAGCCTTGCGTGGCCCCCGCTGGGGTCCGCTCCTCGGGGCTCCCCATGCCCGCCGCTGTGTCCGGAGCGCTCAGGAGCCCCACCCGCCTTCTCCAAACCCTCCATCCGGCCCCAAGCTGAAGGGCCCAGAGCCTCAGTTTTCCAGATCTACAACCCCGAGACCCCTTCTGCAGATGTTCATCCTAGGGGCAAAAACAGCTCAGCTGGGAGAGCATTAGACTGAAGATACTTATCTCTGCCATGTATATAAAAACCAGAGGCAGTAAAAAGGCCCCAGAACAGGGACTGTTAAATTAGGGCCCCCAACCTCAACTGAACGCTACATGGCCATTAAAACGTTATCCTTATGAAGCCATATAAAAATATTTGCAGCACGTTTAACAAAAAAGCAAACTATAGAATAACGCTTTGAAGACAGCTTATGATGATGTCAAAACATGCACGGGCACGGGGTCCAGAAGGAGGGAGACTGCTTTGTTCTTAGGGTGTGAGCTGAGAGCCCCCCGGACTGCAAGGAGGTCCAACCAGTCCATTCTGAAGGAGATCAGCCCTGGGATCCCTTTGGAGGGAATGATACTGAAGCTGAAACTCCAGTACTTTGGCCACCTCATGCGAAGAGTTGACTCACTGGAAAAGATTCTGACACTGGGAGGGACTGGGGGCAGGAGGAGAAGGGGACGACCGAGGATGAGATGGCTGGATGGCATCACTGACTCGATGGACGTGAGTTTGAGTGAACTCTGGGAGTTGGTGATGGACAGGGAGGCCTGGCGTGCTGCCATTCATGGGGTCGCAAAGAGTCAGACACGACTGAGCGACTGAAATTAACTGATGACGAGTAAATTATTTTAAATTTTTAAAATGCTCTTTCCATTGTTATGTGTTCTCGTGTCAAATAAAATTTAACCTAACAGGCAGGAAGAGCAGAATTTATTTAAAATTTCCATCTTAAGTGGTTAAAGTAAATAGAACACTAAAACTAATAGCGTTGAATTAAATATGTGTACTACAAGCTTCTGGGGCTTCCCTGGTGGCTCAGATGGTAAAGAATCTGCCTGCAATGCGGGAGACCGGGGTTCAGTCCCTGTGTCGGGAAGATTCCCTGGAGAAAGAAAAGGCTACCCACTTCACTATTCTGGCCTGGAGAAGTCCACGGACAGAGGAGCCTGGCGGGCTACTCCATGAGGTCACAAAGAGTCAGACACAAAAATATTTATCATTTCCAAAGCACTCAGTACATGCCAGGCTTAGCTCAGTGGTGCAAGCATCTTCTCATTTAACCTAATAACAATACTCACAGGATTAATTAACGCAGTTTCACACATATGGAACTTGCAGCCCCAAGAAGGGAAGTGGTGTGCGCAAGATCAGACCTGTTTGCCTTCCAGCCCAACGTAGGGGAGGGGCGGGGTAGGTTCACTGACATCGCATGATCCACTCCTAACATGGCCAAGCACTACAGAGTGTTAACACGAAAGTTTGGTCAAGTTTTCTGCCCCGGTTCGCAGTGCGAACGTGCCCCAGTGCTTCGTTTGGGTAATTTATATTAATGGAAAATGTTTAAAAGCAGATGACTCTTTTCACTTTACCTGTCTCTAAACTGGCTACAGGTAAACTACGTGATTCAGATTAAAATGGACTTTCACTGCATCCTGAATAGCTGGGACGGCTTCGCTGTGAATTTTAAATGTGCTCTGCCTTTATTTCCACTCTGAAAATACAGCTTATATGATTCCTTGCTAATCCATTTCTTATCTGATTAGTACTTGATGACTCAAGTTGAGCAGCTGACACAAGCTAATGATTCTGTCTAGAACCGTGGAATTGGGAAGGGGAGTGTGACCCATGAGAAAAGAGAGCCATCTGCATGCCAATGAAGACTTCAGGAAAACACTCTACTCATGTTTTGTCATTTAGCCACTTAGAACCTTGCATGAAATTATAATTCATCTTACATAACTGGTGTCCTAGATGTTCCAAGTAAAACAAGTTACTTTCATTGAATTATATCTTTTAGCCCTTGAATAAAAATCCTATTCAAAGCTGCATTGAAAGCCACTACCAAAGACCATACCCTCATTTCCAACAATTCTGTCTGCTAAAATTAGGTTAAAGTACCTTTGATAAGCCTGGAGAAGGAAATGGCAACCCATCCCAGTATTCTTACCTGGAGATTCCCGGGGACAGAGGAGGCTGGTGGGCTGCAGTCCATGGGGTCGCAGAGTCGGACACGGCTGAGCACGCACACGTGCCTTTGATAAAGGAAGAGACAGAAAGTTTCATAAAGACGATAAGCAGAGAGGAACAATCCAGACGATGTGCTTTGTTGAGAGTGGAGGGCTATTATGGGTAGATTATCAGTCTTTTAACCCCTGGCTTTTATATCCTGGGCTTCCCAGGTGGCCCTAATGGTAGAGAATCTGCCTGCCAGTGAAGAAGGCAAGAGATGCAATTAGATCCCTGGGTCAGGAAGATATCCTGGAGGAGAAAATTATTCTTGCTTGGAAAACTCCATTATTCTTTTTTTGGAAAATGCCATGGACAGAGGAACTGGCAAGTTGCAGTCCATGAGCCACAAAGAGTCGGACACAGCTGAGTGAGTGGGCACTTTGTGAAAGTGGAAGTCACTGAGGCGTGCCCAGCTCTTTGTGGCCCCATGGACCATGCAGTCCATGGACTTCTCCAGGCCAGAGCACTGGAGTGGGGAGCCTTCCCCTTCTCCAGGGGATCTTCCCAACTCATGGGTCGAAACCCAGGTCTCCTGCAATGCAAGCGGATTCTTTGCCAGCTGAGCTATGAGGGAAGCCCAAGAAGACTGGAGTGGGCAGCCTATCCCTTCTCCAGCGCATCTTCCCAGCCCAGAAATCAAACCAGGGTCTCCAGGTGGGCACTTTACGTTCTACCAAAAGCTAGTGGGACTTTCTTAACACATGGAGAACTCATCACTGGCATCACCATGCCCCTCTCATCCAGACAAGACTGGCTGTAACAACTCCCACTTCATTTCAGCAGTCCGCGAGATGTCTGGGGATTCATGCCTTTCCGCTGACGACGTACATTCGCTGCATTTCTGAGTTATCTCCTCAGCTAGTCCCCGTTCTGCTCTGCACAACCCTCCCTGGGGGCATGTCAGTTTCCTCCACCTGCACAAACCAATCTGTCTCTGTCTCTCTCGGTTTCTCTCTCTCACACACACCCTACTGACACACATGCCTACATATGCCATACATGCATGCACACAGCCACGCACACGTGTGAATACGTGCACACATACATCACACGAGCTCATCATCAAGAAGAGCCCCGGGCTCCGCTGGGGCTCAGTGCTAAGGAATCCGCCCACCAAGGCAGGCGACGCAGGCTTGATCCCTGGTCCGGAAGATCCCACAGGCCCACACAGCGCAGCTATACTCGTCACAACTAAAGAAAGAGCCAGCCCAGAAGCCAAGAGCCAGCACAGCCAAAAATAAGTCAGTAAACGCAACCGCTTTCAAAGAGGCATGCACTCGTGTGCACCATACCCTTCACTAACGATGCCAGCCGACTGGGAGGAGGGCCACGCCCCTAACGTGCGGCCCGTGGATTGGCCACCTCTCGCCTCTGCGGCATAAAACTCCTTTGCGCTCCTTACCAGCGGGTGTGCCAGGGACACATTGTGGCAAGCTGACAAGGTCACGAGATGCCCAGAAACCTCGTTAAGCATTACCTGGGGGCGTGTCTGTGAGGGGTTTCTCAGAGCTTAGCGCTTGAATTGAGGGACTGCCTGAGGCAGACGGCCCTCCCCAGCGGTGGGTGGGCATCACCCCCTCTATTGAGGGTCTGAACAGAACGAACCGTGGAGGAAGGTGGCTTGGATTCACTCAGCCGGTTTGAACCGGGACACTGGACTTCTGCCTTGCTGCTCCTGGTTCTGAGACCTTCCGACCTTGACTGAATCCCCATCTTGCAGACAACAGGCCACAGGATTCCTCAGCCTCCATAATTACGGGCTGGCTGCTGGCTGCGAGCACACTCAGATGTGTCTGACTCTTTGCAACCCCGTGGACTGTAGCCCACCAGCCCATGGGATTCTCCAGGCGAGGGCACTGGAGTGGGTTGCCATTTCCTCCTCCAGGGGATCTTTCTGACCCAGGGACCGAACCCACATCTCCTGCATTGGCAGGCGGATCTTTCCCACTGCGCCACCTGGGAAGCCCAATTGCAGGAGCCAATTCCTTATAACACATGTCTTTCTGGATACACATATACACCCCCATCCTATCGGCTTTGCTTCTCTGGAGAACCCTGACTAATAGAATAGAAGCGCTTCACTCTTCTTTGGCCCCTGGCCCCCTCTGCAATTCCCTCCCCACTTCTCCTTTGCCTGAAGTCTTGGTATCTACGTGCAGCACTTGTGAAATTCCTTGGATCGTCTTCACTCCTAACAGCACTCAGTGCTTCCCTTCCGTCCCCAGACGAGTTGTCGAAGTACTTTCATAAAGTAGCTCCCTTCCTGGGAAGGTTTCTGGTAACAGATATTAATATAACACATTCTCTGCTTCTCTCCCCACTGCATACTTTTTTCCTATCTTCTTTCTCCCTGACCTACTTCGCCCTGGTAGCCAGGACAATAAACAAAGACTTGTATTATGGATTTGACAAAGCCTAGTAACACAAAGAATCATTACTCACGTTTATAACCATTCTATCTTTATGGATATCCCACTAACTTAAAGGACTTTTCTGGCCTTTGCTGTATTAAACACACTGGGCTAACCTGTATATTCCTTGAGTGGAGTTTTGAATTATTAAGAATCCCCATCAATTCCATGGCTCTCAGCTCTATTCAGTGACAGCAGGTCATCCCCCAACAACAAGAGCTGAAGCCTAGAAGACATGCTCGGTAATCCAATAAGAAAGATAAATTAGGAAAACTATCATATTTATAATTGCCTCAAAAAGAATAAAATACCTAGAAATAAATCTAACAAAGTGTGGGACTATAAAGAAGGCTGATCACTGAAGAACTGATGCTTTTGAATTTTGGTTTTGGAGAAGACTCTTGAGAGTCCCTTGGACTGCAAGGAGAGCCAACGAGTCCATCCTAAAGGAAACCAGTCCTGAATATTCATTGGAAGGACTGATGCTGAAGCTGAAACTCCAAAGCTTTGGCCACCTGATGCAAAGAGCTGACTCCTTGGAAAAGACCCTGATGTTGGGAAAGATTGAGGGCAGGAGGAGAAGGGGATGACAGAGGATGAGATGGCTGGATGGCATCACTGACTCAATGGACATGGGTTTGAGCAAACTCTGGAAGAGGTGGAGGACAGGGAGGCCTGGCGTGCTGCAGTCCCTGGGGTCGCAAAGAGTTGGACGCGACTGAGCCACTGAAGAACAAGCAACAGGGCGTGAGACTCGTGCTCGGGGGAGGCTGAACGACGCGCCCTCGCAGGCCCTGCTCTGTGGCGCCGGCTCACCCAGAGTCAGCAGCGGGAGCCACCGCCGCCTGGGGCCCTGCTCCAGGAGACGCAGAGGAAGTTCCTCCTGGAAGCTGACAGTTGTGCTTGGATCCGAGGACAGAGGCTGCCCAGAGCAGCACCAGTAAGGTTTGGGAAAGGAGAGGAGGAGGACCTTGCTATTTGCTAGCTGCTGTTTCCTCTGCTGCGGGTCTTAAGGAAGCAAACCTGTCCTCTTATGTATAGAGTTGCTTAAACACAGGTCAACAATGTAAAAAAAAAAAAGTCATCATTGAGAAAATGAAAAATCAAGTCACAGAGTGAAAAAATATTATATATAAATATATGTACATATGTCTGTATGTCTGTGTGTGTGTGTGTGTGTGTGTGTGTATGACAAAGGACTTTTATTTCTGGCAAAATTCCTACAACTTAATAAAAAGCAAGCAACCCAATAAAGAGAGACTCTTGATTTCTTCTGTGATCATGTTTGTGCTTTTTTTCCCTTTCCTGTTCTATCGTCGGAAAGTTGCCCCCAAACTCCTGTGAATTCTCCATCTCTGACTAAAAATCTAAACACATCTTTGTTTAAAAGAAGTAATTCCCTCTGTCAATGCCTACAAATTGTATTAAATACAAAAACAAACAAACAAAAATCCAAGATGACTGTTTGAGAGGGGGTGAGCCAAGGGCATGGTTTCTCATCAGAACAGAAGCCTGCCCCAAACTCCTCCTAGCGGGACCAGCGGGGCCGCGCCAGCGAGAGGGATTTCAGGGTAGTCCAGCAGGAGCGGGCACAGAGCGGGCACGGAGCGGGCAACTGGAGTGTGGCTTTCAAACCTCGGTGCCTGCCGCCAAGCACTCAGAGAGAACAGAGCAGGGGAAACAGAACTGAGGCCTGAGCAGATGTGAGCTGGAAGCCAGCTGTCGCCTTTGCTGGGATGGGGAAGGAGCGAGGAGGAGGGGACCGGCTTCCCGCGTCCCGGCTTCAAGCCTGGAGCCAGGGCCAGGTCACAGGGCTGAAGACGCCCCGCAAAACGAACGCAGCCGCCTCCCGCCTGAGACCTCCTGCTTCTGCAGGTCCTCGGGCCTTGCCTCTCACCTCTGCCCACCCTCCCTCTCGCACACGATCACCGCCTGGGAAAAGACCATCGCTGGCGCTTCCGCCTCCCTGGGAAAGCCAGGACGCTTACCACCCGCTCCGTCCCCGCTCTCGGGGGCGGGGGAGCTCTCTTGGCCAGGACAAGGCGGGGGTGGCGGGAGGGGGTCTATGATGGGCCTGTGTTTCTGTTCGAAACGGTTGCTTTTTGTTCCGGAAGTCATTCTCTGACTCTGCTGGCTTCCCCTTTCAGCACAAAGGGAGCGGCTTAGCCACGGATTATGAGCAACTTGGGAGGCACGATTTCCCCACCAAATTGCAAAGAAAAGGGGAGGAGGGATCAGGGGAGCGCGAGGGCCTGGGGGTTCGCTGAAAGCAAAGCAGCAGGAGCCTCAAGGGGACAGGAAAGGGGGGACCAAGAGGCGACGCAAAGGGCGCTCCAGCTGAGAGGACCGCGCCTCCCAGCATCTCGCCGCGGGAAGACCCTTCTCAGCCCGCACCCGGCCCGCATCCAGCAGCATCCTCGGACCCGCCGCCCTGAGCCCGCGCCGCTCCTCTCCCGCAGCCGCGCCTCAGCCTCCCTGGACGGCTCCTCTGCTCCCCGCCCTCCTCTTCCCCACTCCAGATCCAGAACCTCCCAGGCTCCATCCTCGGACCTTCCTCCTAACACAGCTCTCTTTCACCGTCCGCGTGTTGTGTGTGTGTGTGTGTGAGTTGCTCAGTCGTGTCCGACTCTCTGCAGCCCCATAGACTGTAGCCCACCAGGCCCCTCTGTCCACAGGATTCTCCAGGCAAGAACACTGGAGTGGGTTGCCATCTCCTTCTCCAAAAGGAACTATAGAAAGAAAGAAAGTGAGGTCGCTCAGCCGTGTCCAAGTCTTTGCCGCCGCGTGGACTGTAGCCCACTAGGCTCCTCCATCCATGGAATTTTCGAGGCAAGTGTACTGGAGTGCGTTGCTATGTCCTTCTCCTATCCACGTGCTGAGGACGCGCGAATCTGTGACACCAGGTCGCCCCCCCCCCCCCCCCCCCCCCCCCCCCCCCCCCCCCCCCCCCCCCCCCCCCCCCCCCCCCCCCCCCCCTCCGCCCGCCCC
>SJYT01012413.1:33194-57694 GCA_006410635.1 Cephalophus harveyi
CCTGCTCGGCAGCATTATCTGAACGTCTGACGGGCATCTCACACTCAACGTGTCCCAAACAGAACTCCTGGTCCTCTGCCCCAAACCTCCTCCTCCTCTCTTATTTATCTCAGTAGATCCAAGAGCCATTCTTTCCACTGCTCAGGCTACAACCGTAGAGTCATCCTTGAACTATTCAGACCCTCAGCCAAGCCTGTGGGTCAACCTCTAAATCCATCTAGAAGCCATCTAAATCCCATCCTGGTTCCAGCCACCCTCCATCTGCCTGGGGACCTTCCAACTGCTCCCCAAGTTTCCACTCTTCCTTCAGGGTGCCCCACTGCAGCTGGGAGTTAGAGTAGACCGTCTCCCTGCTTAAATCTCCCAGGGATTTCTAACCTCACTCCGCATAAAGTCCTGAATGACCCATCCTCTGCTGTCCACCGGGTACCTTTTTATTCTTAGCACTTCGTCATACCTGCCATGTGATACATCTGTTTCATTGTCTAGAACAGGCATCAACAAACCGCCGCACCCAGGCCACCATCTGCTCCGTAAATAAAGTTCTCTCCGAGACAGCCATGTCCACTTATTTATATTTTATCTATGGAAGCTTAAGTGCTGAAACAGTAGTGCTGAAAGTTGTACCCAGAGACCCGTGGCCTGCAAAGCCTAAAATATTTATGGTTTGACCATTTACACACACAAAACTTTGCTGATCCCTGATCTAAGAATGTAAACTCCATGGAAACAAGGACCTTGCAAATGTTCAAAGAATACTTGTTAAATTAATAATAAGCAAGTGTAAGTGCAAAGTAGTGACTGGGTTTCTAAGAAAGGTATCTAAACGCCACATCCAAATGAGGGTTATCCTCCAAAAGACAACCATTGCAATGATGAGGTAACGGGTGGACCTCACTGAAAAGAGCTCCAAGTCTTTCCATGCTGTAAATGGTTTCTGTCTCCTAAGGGAGGAGCCTTGAATTTACTTTCAGGGGAAACCATGTTTCGATTTAGGAAACTGTATCTTAGCAGCTTCCCACCTATTGCCCCTGGGGAAGACCTTACACGCAGCAGAGAAACCTGAACGCTGATGTCCCAAGGGGACTCATTTAATAATGCCAATAGGCTGTGTCTTTCAGCGGATGGATGGGCTTTATATTAAGGTTAGGCAAAAACAAAATTCCTCTTCTCTTCAGATGCCAAGCTAAGCTTGTCCTGGACCCTGATGGAGGGAGATGCCTGGGGCCTGCAGGCCTCTTAGGAGGCGGCCGGCCAGGGGGTGGACAGGGAAGCAGCCCTCAGAGGGACCCCCGGCCCAGCAGGTCGCAGATAATGATGCATGGAGGTTTTAAGGTACACTCTGTGGTTTCTGGGTCTCTGGTTCTCCTAGAAGTTAGAGAAAGAAGTTGGCCCAGGGCAAGAGAGGAGAGAAAAAGAGAGGACAGTCTATGCTCCTGAAGCGCGAAGGGGGAGCTGGAGAGGCCCACCAAGACGGGGAGCCGCGCCCACCGGCCGCCCCTCCAAGGGCCCCGGAACCAGCACCTCCCGGGGGACGCTGGGCGCCGGGAAACAGCACAGAGAAGCGGGCACGGCTTTCCTGAGCCCCTTGCGGGAAGCCCCTCGGACAGCTCCCAGAACTCCCCTGGGGAGGGGGACTCGGGCTGAGACCCCGCAAAATCACAGTGAGGATACTTCAGGGGAAAACGGGAGCTCACGCGGGTCACAGCTTCTTGAGCGGGACATTTAGCTCATGATAAAATGAGCAATTTAAAGAACATTATTTTGATGGCCCTCTGAGCATTCACATGTTTATTCACTCAGCGTACACTGCGCGCCCGCTCCGAGCCCATCAGTGGGCTGGCAACAGAGGAAAGTGAACCCAGCAGACACGGCTGGCTTTGGAAGCTTGCGGTCCAGTGGAGAAGGCCGATGATAAACAGCAGTTAAACCACGGTTTAGTGGTCGTAGTGAGTCGTGTCTGACTCTTTGCCACCCCGTGGACTGTAGCCCACCAGGCTCCTCTGTCCATGGGATTCTCCAGGCAAGAACACTGGAGAGGGTGGCCATTCCTTCTCCAGGGGATCCTCCTGACCCAGGGCCTGAACCCGCGTCTCCTTCATTGCAGGCGGATTTTTCATCATCTGAGCCTCCGGGGAAGCCCAAACAAACGCTTATGCACTTGTAAATTCTTCAAAGCGGGAACACAGGGAGCGAAACAAAGGTGGCCATTCCTTCTCCAGGGGATCCTCCTGACCCAGGGCCTGAACCCGCGTCTCCTTCATTGCAGGCGGATTTTTCATCATCTGAGCCTCCGGGGAAGCCCAAACAAACGCTTATGCACTTGTAAATTCTTCAAAGCGGGAACACAGGGAGCGAAACACAATGAAAGAGAGAGCGGAAGGAAGGAGAGAAGAAAGAGAGGAAGGAAGGGAGGGAGGGCAGGAGGCAAGAGAAGGCGAGGAAGGGAGGGGAAATTAAGAAACAAAAAAGAGTGGATTTTCCAACTTCTTCACACTCCTAAGTCCATCCCACCCACTGCAATTTTCTAGTCCAAGGAGCACATCCTACTCATAGCTGAGTGGCTGGGCAACTCGATCTTACATCCCAAATGAAGCTCCTTCCTGTGATCAGAAAAGGAGCCTCCAAGGCCTGCTCCACACAATCATGACACCACAGATACGGAAAGGAGAGAACTTCCCTTCACAGCCTCATTCACCAGACCCCGGTGACTTCCAGGCAACTCGCTAAAAATGGGAAAATGGTCCAGCCTCCCAGCAGCCTCCCTGTCCATGGTGGTACAGTTCCATGGATGTGTAACTGTTCTATAAACATACTCAAGCCAATTCGCTGCTGGTCCCATTCGGTGGTGATATGAGCATGGAATGGACTCCTTTTCTCCAATAACTTCCCTAAAGAAGAATCCCTGCCCCAAAGAATCCATTCTGCAAATACCCCCCTGTTGGCGAGAGGGGGATTATAGCAATATCTCAACCTGTTCCAACACTTTTTGGTCACTTTCGATTATTAGAACAGTGTAGTTCCAGCTCCTGAAGACCCAGTCTTCAACTCTTCAGACCCATACTTGATTCAAAGTCCTCCCCGCAGGGCAGGCCAGGCCCTGAGCCGCGCAACGCCCCAGCTCTGTCTATCTCGCTTCCTATCGCCATGGCGTTGGAACAGGAAGACCGAGAGTCGCCTGGGGTGGAGACCAGCCCCTCTCAGGTGGAGGCCCCTGTCTCTCTAAATCTGATTAGACATCAGTCCCCTCCGTGAGCTGGGGCTTCGAAATGGACTCTCAGGAGGGAGGGTGGTCCTCAGGGTCTCTGCCCCCAGGAAGTCCTGCTGGGTTGGTCCTTGTCCCAGCTCCCTCAGTACCCCCAGCCGAGGCTGTAGGTTCCCGTCTCCAGTAGACAGTCTCTCTCGGGGAGAGAGGAAAGGCAGCGGCCACCCCTTCTGGGGCGTGCCCTGGAATCTGGGGCAGTAAAAAAGCCTGAGTGCCGAAGAATTGATGCCTTCAGACTAAGGTGCTGGAAAGGACTCTTGAGTGTCCCTTAGACAGCAAAGAGATCCAGCCAGTCCATCTGAAAGAAAATCAACCCTGAATATTCATTGGAAGGACTGATGCTGAAGCTGAAGCTCCAATATTTTGGCCAACTGATGTGAAGAGCTGACTCATTGGAAAAGACCCTGATGCTGGCAAAGACTGAAGGCAGGAGGAGAAGGGGACAGAGGATGAGATGGTTGGATGGCATCACCAACTCGACAGACATGAGTTTGAGCAAGCTCCGGGCGTTGGTGATGGACAGGGAGGCCTGGCATGCTGCAGTCCGTGGGGTCTCAAAGAGTCAGACGGACACGACTGGGCAACTGAACAACAGCTAGAACCCAGGATGCTCTGAAGTCCTGCCAGGCCCAGGAAAGGTGTGCAGGCAGCTTCCGCTGCACAGGGGCCCCAGCCTAGGGGCCTAGGCGGAGGAAATGAAATGAGCACCAGCTCCCACACAAGTGGAAAGAGGGACGGTTCAGGCTCCCTCTGTGAATTTGGGAAGTGCTCATCTCTTGTTTGGGGTGGAAAGCAAAAGAAATAGCCTCTCTTCAGCACCAGCACACATATACCCGGCAAGAGGGTGCCTCCCGCCCCACTAACTGTCCATCAGGAGACAGTTAGGGTAACAGGATAAGCCCACTTCTCCAGCCGGTGTCTCTCAGAAAGCCTTGCAGAGAGGGCCCAGGTCCACCTGCTGGCAGCCCTCTGAACTCGAAACACAGGCTCCTTCGCATTGCTGGGTGTTGGCTGTGGGGCTCTGCAGGTGATTCTGGCGGGAGGTGACTGTGCTCCACGCCCAACACCAGCTTGTTACACTATTTGAACAGCTCAAGACCAAACAGGGTGAGAGCGTCCAAATCCAAATCCATCACACTGAAAAGACGGGGAGAGCCCAAGGGAGCACCCATCCTGGTCCCTGCACGTCGCCCTGAAAGCTCTGGGACATCGCAGTGGGTGAGAGCTCATCTGTCAGCAGCTCAGCCACACGCTCACTAAGAGCCAGCAGCGCAGGAAAGGAATGTCATCTCAGGTGGCACCAGTCATGGGAGCTTATCTCCCTGTCCTCAGGAGCACGTACCAGCCACACCGAACATCCGACAGTTATCGAGTCAGACGGGCGCTTGGGACTCAGAGACGGACAGCAGCCTCCCCTGTGATCCTCGGGGAGATCAGTCTGACCACAGACCCCCTCGCCATGGGGCAAGGAGCTGCAGCAGAGGCGGGCAGCCCCCAGGAGAACCAGGAAGCCTTCCCAGAGGTGTCGCATCTGTCCTGATGCTTGAGCACAGCCAGATCAAGAGGGGAATGTCGGGGAGGAGAAGAGCAGACAACACCTTGTCGTGTCAAACAAGGCTGTCCGTTGGGTGTCTGGTTCATCCTCACAGGCTCAGGACTGGAGGACCCCAGAAATCCCCTCCATAGACAATAATCACACATCACTCTCTAAAGCAGTCCATGTCAGGGACCTTCCTCTGTTTGAAAAGCTTTGAAGTGAGACAAGAATTTCACTTTCTGGGTGTTGATTCTGACCTAAAATTAGAATCATCTTAGAAAGGCAGATTTGGGGTTCAAAACGACAAAAGTTATATATATATATATAAGCGCCACCTGGGAAGCCCCCGGATGAGTAGGAGCAGTTATCAGAAACAGAATCGGGCAGAAGCTAAACCACCATAGATCAGAGCTGTACAAGTGGGTGATCTCCTCTCGACTGGAAGCACCTTCCAAATAACTCAAAGATGTGCTGGTTCTGTTCTGAAGAGGGTATCACTCATTTGGATGCCTCATTTCCAACACATTTACTGAACAATAATCTCCACAGTCCACAGGTCAAAATAGTAAAAACTTGCCAAAGAGCACTGCTTATATAAAGAGCTTACATGCCAAATTATTCATAATTTGTCTGAACCTGTATCCAAAGGACTGGAATTCTTGCTCTGAGACTTCAGTGACAGAGGAAAGAAGGCTGCTGTCAAAAATATTAAAACTATAAGCTTCTTATTTTTATGCCACTAATGGTAAAGAAAAGTGCTTTCTTCCAGCAAAACCATTTTTTTTTTTTTAACTTTCCATCATGGTTGCCATGGCGATCTGAGCGGGTGCCTGACTCAGGCTAGGAAATCCGACTCCCCACCGTGGTCCAGCATGTTCATGGCTCAAAATGTGAATTTTCTATAGTGTACCTAGGCAGACAAGATCAGCATATTCATGGGTAAGTTTCCATTTGGCTTACTTTCCTGGGTAATGAAACCTCATGATTTCTCTGCTTCCACACTTGACGAGTCCCTCATGACATGTATTATTATTGGCCAGGAGGTGGGTGTGATGGAGTTAGAGAAAAGGGCACCAAGTGGGATGTGAAGATCCAGGAAGCAGGGGCCTCCAGGGACCTCGGCGCTCTGTCTGCCCACAGTGGTAGGGCCTTACTCTAATCAAAAGAAAAAAAAGGGCGAATTTAAACCCTGGCCTTTGGGGGTTTTTTTAATACCTTATAGTACATCATAAAGGGCTTCCCTAGTAACTCAGTTGGTAAAGAATCTGCCTGCAATACAGGAGACCCAGGTTCAATCCTGGGGTCGGGAAGTTCCTCTGGAGAAGGAAATGGCAACCCACTCCAGTACACTTGCCTGGAGAATTCCAAGGACAGAAGAGCCTGGCGGGCTATAGTCCATGGAATCACAAAAAGACGTCGGACACGACTGTGCAACTAACTTTCAGTACCTTATAAACACATACTTATGAGTGTGTGCTCAGCCACTTCAGTCATGTCGACTCGTTGTGACCCCGTGGACTGTAGCCCGCCAGCCTCCTCTGTCCTTCTGCCAGCCTCCTCTGTCCTGTTCTCGCCTGGATTCTCCAGGCTGGAGCGGGTTGCCACGCCCTCCTCTAGGGGATCTTCCCGACCCAGGGATTCAACCCGTATCTCCTGCATTGCAGGCGGATTCTTTACCACTGGGCCACCAGGGAAGCCCTGGACACATACACGTATCCATATTTGCACAAAGACGGTGCAAATAAAGTAAAATCACCTGAAATCCCATTCAAAGAGGACCTCTGTTAATATCATAAACTGAAAAATTCTGTTGTTGCCTCTGTTATTAATGTGTGTGTTCTCACAAGTACACTGCTTTTTACATAAAACAGATCATGATGTACTTGATCTTTGGAAACCTTGATTTATCACTTGAAATGTCACACAACAGTCACTGATCTTGAGCAGCAAACATAATAACCTCTAATATTCTCTAAGAGCTCAAAAGGAAACATCATATTCACTCATTTAATTCTCATAAGACCCCAGCCAAGAAGGTTTTATCTATTAGTATATCTACTTGGCTGTTATTATCTCTATTTTCCAAATGTCAAAACTGAGTACATTCCAAGACCCCACAGCTAGTAAGTGGTAGAATCGGGGTCCAAATCCAGGCCCTCTAGTTCCGAAGGCTGTGTACTTAACGGCCTCATGGCCCTGTCCCCCAGCACGACCCCTCTATTTCAGAGGCTATTTTGTGGTGTAAGTACTGCCATTTGTTTCCTCACTCCCCATTTGATGAGCATTTAGATTGTCTGCAATATTTTGCAACTAAAGAACAATATGCAGAGAGCAATACTCTGATGCTTGAATGTCCCTCCTGTTACCTCACGAAATGATTATCCCTTTGGCAGAGACTCCCCAGGGCAGGATTGCTGGACCCACGGCTTGATTTGCCCTGTGCAAGGGTTTTCTGACCTTACAGTGATGAGGGTGCCTCTCGCCCCCACATCCGGGCCAGTAGCAGTTTTGTCGCTGATGACTTCAGTTGCAGTTCTTGATTATAATAAAGTTGACGGTTTTCATTTTTGTTGACCTCCTTGTCCTCCTCACTTGAGTTACATGTCTTTTCCTTTGCCCATTTTTAAAACTCATGATGCTCATCTTTTCCTGGTTAGCTTCTCACAGCACCCACAATGTACATGCCAGGGTGCACAGTTACGGGAGGTAGATTGGCTCCTTCAGCACCTGCCCGACCCTCCTCCGCTTCCAGAAGAGCCGAAAACCACGCTTGCCAGACTCCCTTGCAGCTAAGCTCTCAAATGTGCCCTCATCTGACCACTGGGGCCTGCTGGCAGGAAGCTTGAGAAGCTGGGTAAGCACGGCAGGCACACGTGGCAGTCACATTTGCTGCTGTGGGGTCAGTGGGCTCCAAGGGGCTCATGCGTCCACAGGGCTGGCTAAAACTTCCCAATCTCTGGCTCACATCTGTGAGCCTGGGACCTGACGGTCATGGGAGGAGACAGCAGCTTCCTCTGCAGTTTCCTGGATGAACAAAGCAGTACTTGCCCTGGCAGACCAGCTCTGAGATCACCTCCTGCCCTGCCAACAATTCAGGCGCCTCTTAATCCCTTGCATTAAATCCCATCCTGCTTAACAAGCCAGTGTGGACTCTGTAATTTGCAACGGAACCACTAAATATCAAACCATCTAAAGATGTCTTAAAATTTTTTTTCCAAGTTTGCCATTTAGCTTGAAGTATTGTTTCTGCTGTTTCCTTGCCATTTAAACATTTTTTTGTTTGTTTGTAGTCAGAGAAGGCAATGGCAACCCACTCCTGTACTCTTGCCGGGAAAATCCCATGGATGGAGGAGCCTGGTAGGCTGCAGTCCATGGGGTCGCTAGGAGTCGGACACGACTGAGCAACTTCGCTTTCACTTTTCACTTTCAGGCATTGGAGAAGGGAATGGCCACCCACTCCAGTGTTCTTGCCTGGAGAATTCCAGGGACGGGGAGCCTGGTGGCTGCCGTCTATGGGGTCGCACAGAGTCGGACACGATTGAAGCAACTTAGCAGCAGCAGTAACAGCCATATTATAGCGCTCTTTCTTTATCTTCACTGATGGCATCCCTGGAAAATGTTTTTCCACAGCAGGTTGATAAATGCTCTATTTTCTTTCAGTACAATTTTTGCCTAATATTGGCCATCTGTATGTGTATCCTGGAGGAAGAGGGGCACAGGAAATATGACAACTGCTGTAATTAAGTAACCCCAGTTATTATTATTATTATTTTGGTCAGTCCTGGACAGTTGGGGAATTCCCATTTCCAGTGACTTACTTTACTTATTCATTGCTGCGCTGGGTCTTCCTGGAGCACGCAGGCTTCCTCTAGCTGCGGTGAGCAGGCTTCCCGCTGAAGTGGCTCCTCTTGGGGCAGGGCATGGGCTCTAGAGCGCAGGCTCAGTGGCTGTGGGGTACGGACCTGGGCGCTCCATGACATGTCGGATCTTCCCGGACCAGGGGCTGAACCTGCATCTCCCACACTGACACGTGGACTCTTCACAAGTGGACCACCAGGGCAATCCTCTCATTGATTTCTAAATGCCATCTATAGACGCTTGATGCAGACTTTATTCTTTTGCCAGGGTTGGCAAACTTTTCTCTAACAGAACAGAGAGTGAATATTGCTGAACCCGTCAGATGGTCTCTGTTGCAGCTACTCAGCTCTGCTTTTGTACCGTGAGAGCAGCCACAGGTACCGTGTAAAAGGATGTGTGTGGCTGTGTTTGGCCTGCTATCCCTAGATTGCTGACCCCTGTTCTACACCCCCCATTGGTTGATTCCTGGGCAGTTACCATGCCAACTGCATGGCTACAACTTAATGTTCCTCACTATACTTCTTTTCAACATGTTATGTTGGAGTACAGTTGATTAACAGTGTGGTCTTAGTTTCAGCTGGATAGCAAAGTGATTCAGTTATACATGTATTAATACATGTATCTATTATTTTTCTAATTCTTTCCCCACTTAAGTTATTACTGAATACTGAGCATAGTTCTCTGCCATTATACAGTAAATCTTTCTCAGTTATCTATTTTAAATACAGCCATGTGTACATGTCAGTCTTAATTCTCAATGTGTCCCTCCTCCCCAACATTAAATTGGGTTGGTAAAACAAATGAAAAAAAAAATTTGTTCTTCCATAAAATATTACAGGGATTCCCAGGTGGCTCAGGGGTAAATAATCTGCCTGCCGAGGCAGGAGACGCAGGTTTGATTCCTGGATCAGGAAGATCCCCTAGAGGAGGAACCGGCAGCCCCCCTAGTATTCTTATCAGGAAAACTCCACAGACAGAGGAGCCTGGTGGGCTACAGTCCATGGGGTCACAAAGAGTTGGGCACGACTGAGCGAGTGAGCATGCATACAAGATCCCATAGAAAAACCTGAGGGGACATTTTGACCAACCGAAAACTTCTTTACAGATCTTTTCTGGCTATTCTTGAATATCCATTTCTCTAGTGGAAAGTGAAAAGTGAAGTTGCTCAGTCATGTCCGATTCTTTGCGACCCCACAGTCTGTAGCCCGGCAGGCTCCTCTGTCCACGGGATTTCCCAGGCAGGAAGGCTGGAATGGGTTGGCATTTCCTTCTCCAGGGGATCTTCCCAACCCAGGGATTGAACCTGGCTCTCCCACATTGCAGGCAGACGATTTACTGTCTGAGCCACCAGGGAAGTCCCATTTCTCTAGAGGAATTTCAGAATTGGTTTTTCAAGTTAAGGAAGTTTTATTGGAATTACAATCTGAGAATTTCTTAATTCACTAATAAGTTTAGAGGGAGTGCCATCTTTACAAAATTATCTTCCAGTCTCCATTTATCCGAGTCTCCTATTATCAAGAATTTTCTTCCTAGAGGACGTCCAGGCACAGATTCCAATTCCGGCTCTGACTCTCCCTGGTGGGGTGACCTTGGGCAAGTTACTGCTCTGTGCTTTTATTTTCTCATCAGTAAAATGTGAATAGTATAGCATTTGTCTTTCAGGGAGTTGGGAGGATGAAATAATTTGCCTGCCACATAGAAACCATTGTTCGCTTGGTGCTCTAAACTTGTTGTTGCATCTGTTCAATCACAGTGGTTATTGCTGTGGGCATCCTGTCTATTTCCAACTTTAAAAACTGGTTCTAGTGTTTCACCATTAAGCATAATGAAAACCTATGGAAATTTCCCTGAGATGGTCTATTTTACTGTTTTGTTTATCCAGGCCATATATTGACTTTTGTCAAATGCCTTTGCTACATCTCTTGAAATTATGATACTTTTCCCCCTCCTTTACCCATCAAAACAGAAAATTCCTTCAGCAGATTTCCCAAACTGATCCATGTTTGATTTGTTAAAATAGCTTCTCTACACCACGGTGCTAACATTTTCTGCATAGTTCTGCTTTATTTGCTTATACTGCATCTGGGATTTTTATATCAATGTTCTTAAGGAAAATTAAATTGCTTACCTAATTGTTTTCAAGTGCTCCCTTCACTCACATTGTTTATCAACGGTGTGCCTGCTTCATAAAGATAATTCAGAAGCTTCGCTTCTTTTTCTCTACTCTGGAACACTTTTTAAACCACCTTAGAAGCCATCTGACCCTCAATAATTTCAAATCATCCAAGTGGACATTATTTGTGTGTGATGTTTTACAGCAAATGGCTCAATTTCTTCCATGATAATTGGTCATATTCTTTTTCTTTTCAATTCCCGTTGAGTCCGTTTTATTGAGCCCATTTCTTACAAAAGCATTCATTTACTCTAATGTTTCCACTTGTTAGAAGGCAATCTGCGCTCAGATTTACTGGTTACAGAAAAGTCATAAAAATTTTTCCAGTCCACATTTGTTTAGTTTTAATTCTTTCTTTCCTTAGGTTTATTCATTAACTTTTAATTAAAAAGAGAAATAATCCATTGTTACACACACCTCACCCTGTGTGTTTCATAGAAGCCTTCCTCACCTTCCCCCCACCCATTCCACAGCCCAGTCAAACGCAGTCTCTGACCTTCCTTGTAAATGCCCTCCAAACACGAGCAGAAGCCCCCAGGCCACATGAGTCAGGGCGTGGGAAGGGGAGACAGGCAAAGGAAAACAGAGGCAGAGCTTTGTAAGGCCACGAGAGTGACCCATAGCCCTGGCCACAATTCAGAATCACCTGGGATGCTTCCATCGTCAGTGCCAGCGGCCGGACCACTCTCCAAACCAGACCCTTCGGGACAGAGCCTGGCATCAGTGTGTTAGGTCTCCTCAGGCGGTTGTATGATACGTGCATCCACAGTCAAGACAACCACGCTCCAGAAACATGCAGGAAAGGGAAAAACGAAACCTTTAAAGGAATGTGGCCTCACTGTCTCTAAGCCGCATCTGCTCAAAGACTTGGTCCTTGGACCGAGGCATTCCCGTGGGTCAGCTCTGGGGATTCTGTTCCAGACACAATGGCTTAGGTCTCTCTGCAGGGCTCTGAGAAACAGGAACTCATCCTCACCACCTATCACAGGTTTCCAGCAGTAGTAGTCATGCCTCAGGTGAAAAAAAAAATCCAACCCATACACAGAAAACATAAAACTTCTGTCCCAACAAGATGGAAGAGCAGTGCCCGAGGCATTGAAAGCACAGAGTCCGTTCTTGCAGCTCACCGCTCCACTTCACACCTGCACAGATGCACCATCTCCCTGGGAAGATTTAGCATCACGAGCATAGAGCTGGGGGATAAGGCTTCAGTGTCTCTCATCTGTGACCTAGAAGTGAAACCCCACAGGATGGCACGTTCAAACTGAAGGTATGGTTCAGAGGAAAGCCCCTTGACTCTCAAACCAGGTAGAAAATTTATTGCATAATTATTCTCCAGTCAGTCAATTAGTTAGTTCATTTGCTCAGTCGTGTCCAACTCTCTGAGACCCCATGGACTGCAGCATACCAGGCCTCCCTGTCCATCACCAACTCCCAGAGTTTACTCAAACTCATGTCTATTGAGTCAGTGATGCCATCCAACCATCTCATCCTCTGTCATCCCCTTCACCTCCTGCCCCCAATCTTTCTCAGCATCAGGAGTATTTTCCAATGAGTCAGCTCTTCCCATCAGGTGGCCAAAGTACTGGAGTTTCAGCTTCAGCATCAGTCCTTCCAATGAATATTCAGGACTGATTTCCTTTAGGATGGACTGGTTGGATCTCCTTGCCGTCCAAGGAATTCTCAAGAATCTTCAACACCACAGTTCAAAAGCACCAATTCTTCTGCGCTCAGCTTTCTTTATGATCCAACTCTCACATCCATACAAGACTACTGGAAAAAGCATAGCATTGACTAGACGGACCTTTGTTGGCAAAGTCGACCTCATTCTATTCTTCCCAAAAGACCCAACCATCTTTAGCTAACCTGGTAGGTCAGTCTTTTCCTATTTCACTCTACCATTTTTTTTAAGGCTAAGTAACTTAATTTTAGTGCTGGATAACATGTCAGCTAGCCAGACTTTTAAAACTCCCCCACACTTAACCTCAGAGAAGGCAATGGCACTCCACTCCAGTACTTTTGCCTGGAAAATCCCATGGATGGAGGAGCCTGGTGGGCTGCAGTCCATGGGGTCGTGAAGTCGGACACGACTGAGCGACTTCACTTTCACTTTTCACGTTCATGCATGGGAGAGGAAAATGGCAACCCACTCCAGTGTTCTTGCCTGGAGAATCCCAGGGACGGGGGAGCCTGGTGGGCTGCCATCTATGGGGTCGCACAGAGTCGGCCACGACTGAAGCGACTTAGCAGCAGCAGCACACTTAACCTAAGAGCAGCTTCATTCATTTCAAATGATACCCAGTGGTGACCCTGGAGTCAGATGTTTGCATCCTTGGGCACGTCTTCAATTTTTAGTTTTAAGTATTACCTACCTCGTGGGATGGTTGTGAAGATGGAATGAGAGAACGCATGAAAAGTGCTTGACGCAGCGCCTGCCGCCCCGTAAACACTACAGCCACTCACCCGACAGCTGTTTACTTGCTGTGGTATGTAGTATGCACCACGGACCGGGCTAGGCTCGACGGATACGGTGATGTGGAAAATCAAACTTGATCCCTGCTTCCACGGAGCTTACGAACTAATTCTCAGTAGATGCCGGCTGTTATTATTTCAAGATGCTAAGAATGAGAATGATCCTTTCGCTGCTAAAAATAAATACTGCAAGTGGTACAGCAAGAATTTGCAACCTTTTACTTGGGCTTGCTGATTCCCAAATGGCAGGTATTTGTACAGTTAAGTTTCCCGGAAAGAAACAAATGCAGCCCTGAAGGACTGGATAGCTTTCTGACTTTGATTAAACTTGAAATGCCAGGGATTAGGGGGGTATAAACATAGGCTGAGACAACCAACTTCCTGTTCCCGAGGAAGTCTTCACGGTGCCTTATGACATTTATTTAAGTCACCTCCCCTCTCTGTGCTTGGGTTTCTTCCTCTGAAAAATGAAGATACTGGGCCAGATTATGTCTAAGACGCCGGCCAGCTCCGACATTTTCCAGTAATTTTAAGTGTGTGTACGTGCCTTTTGTTTTTCCCTAAAAACAATGATGATTCAGGCACCGAAAATAACTAGGCAAAATGCTTTTCCACAGACTGAGATTTTAAATACAATTAATAAGAGACGCACAGAGTGCCAGAGGCTGGTAGTTGCCTGCTCCACACGAACCCTGCACTTCTTCCGGGCAACTGAGCCCAACTTCACGTGGAGTGTTGACGTGCCCGGTTAGAAGATCTTCATTTCCAGCCTCTCTGGTGACCCTGGCTAGAACGTTACTGAATTCCAGTCAATGACACGTCAATTGCTCTTTCCAGTACATCTTAAATGGGAAGGGTCTGGCCCTTTTTCCCCTCATGAACAGCAATCAACAAAAAGAATACATGGGAAGAAAAATGCTACTGAAACAAGCAAAAGAGTAATTTTTTTCTTCCAAAATCAGTGTTTTCAGACACGCTTTTTCCTTAAGCATCACCTAAGTTAGCAGGCCGTGTGTACCCTCTTTAGAGGATGAGGCTGGCTCTGACACCCTTTATACTGCCCAGGGAGGGGAATGCCATCACAGACCAGCCGTAGGCTTTTCACTCACATCCGCTCAGAAATGCGTGTGACCGTTGAACGTTTCTCGTGTGCTCCTCTGTCCTCTATAAAAAATGGCCCAAATCCCTTGCGTTGTTACATTTTTATTGGGAAATGTAATGCAGTAATCCAAATGGAAGATTTTATCTATATCCATTTAAGAATGCCAAAATGTACTTCTCTGATAAAGGCATCTTACTAGAGTTCTCCAGGGAAACAGGACCACCAGGAAGTACACATTTAGAGAGAGAGAGAGAAATCTATCTTCAGGAATTGGCTCACACGACGGGAAAGGCTTGGCAAGCCCCAAGTCTGCCGGGTCGGCCAGCAGGATGAAGACCCAGGGGAAGCTGCAGTTCGCGTCCAGGGTCCTGGCACGTCCCCTCTTCTTCCAGGGACGTCAGTCTGCTTTTAAATTAAGGCCTTCAACTGACTGCGTGAGGCCCACCCATATTATGGAGGGTGTGTGTGTGTGTGTGTGTGTGTGTGTGTGTGTGCTCAGTCATTCAGTCGTCTCTGACTCTTTGCAACCCCCATGGACTGTAGCCCACCAGGCTCCTCTGTCCATGGGATTTTCCAGATGAGAATACTGGAATGGGTTGCTGTTTCCTCCTCCAAGGGATCTTCCCAACGCAGGGATCAAACCCATTCCTCTTGCATCTTCTGCCTTGGCAGGCAGATTCTTTACCTCTGCGCCACCTGGGAATCCCAATGGAGGGTAATCTGCTTCGTTTACTCACTTAAATGTTCATCTTATCTAAAAAATATCTTCACAAAAACATCTGTAAAGAAATATCTAGGTATCATGGTTTAGCCAAGTTGACACATAAAATTAAACATTCTAGCCTCTTTAGGTGGTTTCAGTTTTATTTGCAAGCCTTAACTATTTGCAAAGGGAATCAGAGTGCAAGGAGATCTACCGACCCAATCCTAAAGGAAGTCAACTCTGAATATTCACTGGAAGGGCTGAGGCCAAAGGGGAAGTTCCAATACTCTGGCCACCTGATGTGAAGAGCCAACTCATGGGAAAAGACCCTGATGCTGGGAAAGATTAAAGGCAGGAGGAGAAGGGGACAACAGAGGATGAGATGGTTGGATGCAACACCGACTCAATGCACATGAGTTTGGGTAAACTCCAGGAGATAGTGAAGGACACGGAAGCCTGGCGTGCTGCAGTCCATGGAGTCACAAAGAGCTGGACACAACTTAGCAACTGGGCAACAACAAGCAGAGTTGGTGTAAACCTGTCGCAGAGGATCTGTAGGAAGAGATCTTGGGAGGCTCTGCGGCTTGGACTTGCTGGGGGAAACTGATCTTCAACTCACCCAGTCTTGCAGGAAATTCTCAAATATCCTGGGCTGTTACCAGCTACACATAAGGGGAAGCCATGTACATGTCTAGTCTCCAGAGCAACTGGGCAGAGACAAGCGGGCAGAGATGCCCTGAATCCCATTTGCAGTCAGTCTGGCCATGCTCCTACCCCCGTGAGACAGTATCACAAGAAGCTAAGAACTCTTACAGGACTCAGGGCCAGAAACTGGGCAGCCCCGCCGGGGTGAATGCCACCGTGTCCCCCACATGGAAAAGCCACGCACAGGTAAGCGTAGTATCACTTGCTCACCTTAAAGGGAATTGTATCCTCTGCCTGTACCTGGTAACTGATCGGCTGACAGCCCGTCAGTGTTAGCAAACAGAGCAGTAAATCCCCTGCAGCAATACCATAGCTGCCAAAGTCCACACTGATTCCCAGAGCACGTGGTGCCACCCTGCACAGCCGCCTCTAACTCGGGCTTAGAAACACTGCCTACCTTGAGTTCAGTACCTACCACACAATTCAAAAACACCAGCCAGTGCAATCTGCAAAGCAGATGCAGAAAGTTAGTAAACTGCCTTTTCAGTACAATCTTCCAGTCCCTGAGTTTCATGATGTTTCCCTCCCTCAGTGAGTGTGGAAATTATAACTATCAAGTGGGAACAAAATCACCGCGTTTCTTGCCCAGGGATCCCCACCATTCCTCAAAAGTGTGTGCATTTTTTCTAGTTGAGTTAATGATTGTAGATCACGTGGGACATCAAGTTCAATTCTATTAGAGCAGGAAGGAAAGAGGGAGGTGGAGAGAAAGAAGGTGAGAAAGGAGGGGCTGAGGAAGAAGGGCCACGGAGGTGAGGGGACGTGAGGAGAAGGAAGGAGGAGAACTCATCTAAAACCACTGCAGGTTATCCCCGTGCTTCAAGGAAGCACAGGGCTATTTTCAGAATGATCGGATCAAAGCATTATACCTCCAACATACTTGAAAGAAACATGCTTCCTGCAAGTGAAAGAAAAATATCAACAAGACAAAAAGAATTAGCAAATGTTATGACGAATCCATCTATGAGCAAAGTTGTGGTTTCTGAATCATGTGATTTCTGCATCTTGATTATCGCTTGATTCTAGTCTCACTTATCACACTGTTTAGACACCATGATAGCTTGATATATTACTAATAGCTCCGTGAGAGTGATAAAGTGGTCTTTCTTAAGCAGGTCACATAATTCGAAGAATGGAATCTGCCACAAGGCTTATCTATATTACTTTAGAATGAAGTAGACTAGCATCTGCAAAATAATTTCACTTGATGAGGCCATTTTTGCTGGAGTGAAAATGTACAAAGCATTGTTTGATCATCTGCTCTAGGGAAAACAATGGATAGCAAACGGTATCGATTTGGAAAAAAATTACCTCTTCAGATAAGCAAAATTTGAATTCAATAAAGACATGCAGATTTTACAAGGCACAGAATTACAGAGCAAGAGCTGGAAGGAGTCTCGGGGCAGCCTCGAGTCTGTTTTATAGAAACAGCAGCTTCAGCCCAGAAGGCTTAAGCGATTCAACCAATCAGTAAGTAAGAGCGCTGGCACTGAGCCCAGACCTGAGGACCAAGTTCAGCACTGCCGCGGTGCTCCTCCAGGTGACATTTAGGTGTGCCCTATGACCTGCATGCTTCTGTCCTCCACATTCCAGGATTCATATGATGAATCCACCCAATACAGTGGTGTTGGGACGTGGGGCCTCCGGGAGGCGATCAGGTCATGAGGGTGCAGTTCAGTTCAGCCGCTCAGCTGTGTCCAACTCTTTGCAACCCCATGAACAGCAGCACGCCAAACCTCCCTGTCCATCACCAGCTCCTGGAGTCCACCAAACCCATGTCCATTGAGTTGGTGATGCCATCCAACCATCTCATTCTCTGTCATCCCCTTCTCCTGCCCTCAATCTTTCCCAGCATCAGGGTCTTTTCCAATGAGTCAGTTCTTCCCATCAGGTGGCCAAAGGATTGGAGTTTCAGCTTCAACATCAGTCCTTCCAATGAACATTCAGGACTGATTTCCTTTAGGATAGATGGGTTGGATCTCCTTGCAGAGAACCCCATGAGGATAGGGGATTATCATTTTCATAAAAGGGCTCCAGAGGTCCCTAGCCCCTTCCACTGTCTGAGGACTCAGTGAGAAGGAGCTGCTATAAGCCAGAAAAGGAGTCCTCACCAGACAGCGAGATGCAGTACTGCCGGGGTCCGCCCCGGTGGATCCAGGGTAATTCGAAGCGGGGATGGAGTCGGTGAGGAGAGATTTAATTAGAGATATAAAGAGAGATTAGGAAAGAACAGTGGAGTAGGAAAATTAGTGAAGAAAAGAGGCTGAATAACTTGGTTTACACAGGAGACCAATAAAGTTCCAAGACAAGGAACTTGCACCGTCTACGTAGGCCACCGGCGCCCCCTGAATAGAGGAGGGTGCCCTGCCTTGGGCTCCCTCTCGCGTGGATCTTGGAAACCAGGGCGAATAAGTAGACATGGAGAGCCTCTGTGCTCCAGATGGGAATTCAGCCCGAAAAGGGGAGAAAAGAATGACATGGGGGAGCCCAGCATTGGTGCCAGACCCACAACTTTATTTTCAAAAGCAGCTTATATATCCCAAGTTGTACATAAGGAAATAATAGAATATGCAGAGTTATGCAGGGGCAGCAGTCCTGACCCTTATTGAGAGCAGGCTTTCTTTTTGCATACCTTCCCGTATACAAAAGGTCTCAGGTGGTTTACATCATCTTCTGGCCAGGGGGCCTGTTAACATTTTTATGGCTCTTTTCCTAGATAAATGTCTATCAACCAGAAAACTCATTTTCCCCTGAAGTGTTTTTTCTTTAATCTGCATCACCCTCAAAGTACTAAATAAAGTTACATTCCTGTAGAACAAAGGTGCAGTGGGTTATAACAAAGAAAGTACTTAACTCAAAGATCTAATGTTGCTAATACCAGGGCTACTACCTGTTTTTTCTACATACCAACTGTATCAACAAATAAAAGATATGAAAATTTGGCAGCAAGTATTGACTCAACAAATGAAACCCTTAATCAGTCCTATTTTAATGATTTTGACTCCTTGGAAGCACCTACATTCCTAGGATGCTTTAAGCTCCCTGTGCCTCTCACAGTCAGGAGGCCGCAAACAATCACATGCGCAGCTGTAAGAGTCCGGACAAACCTGTCAGGCAGGCTAGAAAGCCATCAGAGGGGTTTTTGGATTGAAACATCCTTATTATGCCCAGGAGATTTATTATCTAAAAGCTCTAAGTTAACTTTTTCCAGAAAAAGGTGGTGGGGGGACAGCCCCCTGTTAATGTCAGAAGAGCAGGTGGAAAGGCATAATATAGTTAAGCAGGCAGACTCTGGTTTGGGGGGTAGATGCTCGAGAAAATCCAAGGGGACCCCTGAGGCCTGATCCCGCCTTTGTGTTTTGTCAGTCCCCTTTCCTCATGACCTTTGCCACAGGCGGGATTCCCCATGCTGGCTCCCGGCACAGTACCTGGATCTTGGACTTCCCCGCCTCCAGAACTACAAGAAATAAACGTCTGTTGTGAAAAAGCTGCCCCAGGTTGTGCTATTTTGTTCTAGCAGCTCAAACAGCTCAGACAGTGTGTGAAGTAACTTCAGCCATTTACAGAGGGTTTTTATCTAGAGGCTTGGTGTCTACTTTAATAAATACAATTCATGGTCACCAGGAGCCATAAATAAGCACAGCGTATCAAAACAAACCTAACCAGAAATCAAGTCCTTGCTGGGCACCTATTTGCATGCGTGCACCAATACATGGAAGAAGCATCAGACATTCTCTACCTAAAAAGTTAAAAGCTACTGGAGAAGATCAAGCTGCCACCTGAAACAACATCAAAGTCAACAAATATGGGATTCATACCATTAGTGTTAAAAGATTTTGGAAAAGACTCATGAAGGCTAAATATCGAGCTGAATGAGTGGAGAGTTCCGTTTTTCAGCCATGAAAGAACACTAACTGGAAATGGACCTGTTAAGCAACAGTTTCAGAGTAGACAACACACCCCAGGACTGTGAGCCCTGAGAAGGGGAAATCACTGAGGCAAGCCCTGTGTCCCCCAGCTTCTGTGTGGAGGCATTTAGCAGATTCCAGTACACAGAGGGGACATACAGGGAATGCATTCCCCCAGGCGGGGTCGTGTAGAGCGGTGGAGATGCGGATCGGAGTTCAAGGAGGCTGAGACACCTGCAGTCTGCAGTCCAGAGCATCAGAAAAAAAGCAGTTACGCAGGAAAAGAGGTCCAAAAATCTGCAGAGGGGCCCACTTGCCTCTCCGGCTCCAGACCAATCTATGTATTCATAGTGTGAAATTCCACGGGCCAGGCAAAGAATCAGCAGGGAAAGAACAGTGAGCAAGGACCTGTGAGTGGAACAACTAGTAAAATTCTCACAGAGGTGGGAGGTGTTCAGGAGCCGAACAGTGGAGCTGTAGGGTGGAGAACTCATTCAACTCCTAGAGAATGCTGTGCCTGAGGTGAAGGAGTGCTCCAGACCAGCGTCGAGGCCACTCTAGACCTGCCCTGACAAGGCTCTAAAAGCTCCAAACCATCAAACTGTCAGAGCTGAAAGGGGAAGGAGAAAACACACAACTGTATTTGGAGACTTAACACTCCTTTCTCAATAACTGATGGAAAGGTGGACAGAAAATCAGTAAGGGCTTAGACTTCTGAAACCAGACTATCAACCAACACGACAATTAATATTTTTAAACATCATAGCCATTCACTACACAATCTGTATTCTTTTCAAGGGTATATGGACTAAGATAAATCGGGTCATAAAACCGGTTTAGATAAATTTAAACTAACTGAAATCAAACAGCATATTCTCTGACCCACAACAAAATGAAGTTAAACATCAGTAACAAAAAAAGAAATCTAAAACATCCTCACATAATTGGAAATTAAACACCACGCTTCTGGAACCTCCCTGGCAATCCAGCAGTTAGGACTCTGCCCTGACACTGTGGGGGTCACGGGTTCAACCCCAAGTTGGGGAACGGGGACCCCACGCCACACAGTGCAGCCAGAGGAAAACAAGAAAACACAAAGGAAATTAGACACCATTTTGATCTGAATGAGAATAAAAACATGACGTATCCAAATATGGGAGATGCCGCTAAAATAGTGTTTAGAGAAAAGTTCAGTATTAAATGCCTATATTTACGAAAAAGAAGATCCAAAATCAAAAATCTAAGCTGACATCATAAGAAGCTAGAAAAAGAGAAAATTGAACTCTAAGTTAAAGAAAATAAATAACAAAGGTACAAGCAGCAGTCAATAAAACAGAAAATAAAGGAGCAAAGGAAAAAAAAAGCTAAGAACTCAAAAGCTGGCTCTGTGAAAGATAACTGACAAAACTCCAACTATACAGTAAAGAGAATAGGCAGAGACTGGCCGTATCAGGAATGTCTTACAGACAATGAAGAAATACTATCAACCAGCTTAAGCCACTAGACAACTTATACGAAATGTAGAAATTCCTTGAAATCACAAACTGCCAAAACTGACGTAAGAAATTTAGGAGCTGGAGAGCTCTGTTCCTGCTGTTTCTCAGCAGGTCCTCTTCTCTGCGTGCTCTGCGACGCTGGAACTGGGGCCTGTAAACGCCTTCTTTTGCCAGAGAGCAAGGCGGGTACCAAGGGGACATTCAGAAGCGAGGAGCTTCCATCCCCAAGACAGTGCGCTCTCTTCTTCCTGCTCCCGTGGCGAGCTCACTGCAGCCTCGGGGACGCCCTGTGATGCCTCCCTTCCAGGGAGGGCTTGGGACGACCAGTGGCCCTCACCTGCCAGGTACTTTCACCAACACGCCAGCAGCTTTCCCAGAAAAGTTCCACCGGCACCACAAAGGGGAGCTTCCTAAAGTTCAGCAGCCTTCCAGGAGGCGGCTTCCCAGTGAGTCTCAAGGCCATCCCCAAAGCCAAGTTGCTGCTTGCCAGCTGCAGCGGCACCATCGCGGCAGTTCTGGGCCATCCGCAGAACCAGGGCCACGCCCCCGCCAGTGAATCAGCATCTCGGCCCTGCATGGAAAGCCTCCTCTGGGTGTGCTCCTTCCTTGAGGACTCTGCCCAGCCGAGAGGGCAGCCATCTCCATAGCTGCCACGTCTGTGTTCTTCAGGGGTCTCCTTACCTCTTAGCAGTAAATCCTGTTACTAGTTAGTAACTCTCCATGCAAAGTTTTTCCTAGTGTGGCTTCTGCCTCCTCAGGGACCCTGACTGATACAACTGACGAACTTCACCTAAGATTTAAGAAACTCACAAACTCTTTCAAAAAATAAAGAGGAGGGAACACTTGCCAGCTGAGTCTATAAAGCATCATCCTGGTACTAAAACCAAAGACACTGAGAAAAAAAAAACTAGACCCGTATTCCACGTAAACATAAACACAAAAACCCTTCACCAAATACCAAGGAATCAAATTCACTACTATATACACACGGTAATAAACACCACTTGGTCATGATATATCTCAGGAAGGCAAAACTGTTTTAATATTTAAAAATCAAACATGAAATACCATCTTTACAAAATAAAGGAGAAAAATCACATACCTGTCTTATTAGGTATATAAAAATCATATAACTTTTTGATAAATTGAATCTCTATTCACAATAAAATTCTCTCAACACTGGAAGTTGAAGGCAGCTTTCCCTAAATAAAGAGAATCTACAGAAAAGAAACACTGTAGCTAACATCACAGTTAATGACAAGAGACGCTTCTTCCCTAAGGCCAGGGATACAGCAAGGACCTCTGTTCTTACCGCGTCTTCCCTGCCTTGTACCAGAAGCCCTAGCCAGTGCAATAAGACACAGAAATGAAGCAGACTGACTAGGAATGAAGAAGGAAAACGATCTGTGTTCACAGATGGTATTATCATATATGTAGAAAATCCTAAAAATTTTGTTTCTTTAAAAGCTACTAAAATAAGTGAATTTAGTAATGCAGTGGGACTGCAGGTCAACAAAAGAAAATCAACTGTATTTTGATGTACGCACAACAAAGAACTGAAAAATAAAATAAGGAGAAAACACCATTTACAACAGCATCAAAAAACAAAATATTTAAGGATAATTATAATAAAATATGTATAAAAACTGTACAGTGAAAACTACAGAAATTGCTGAGAGGTATTATGGAAAGCCTCAAAGCATGGAGATGGAACACAGTCACAGATTGAAGGGTCGAGATTATTAAGATATCCGTTCTTCCTATCTGTAATGCTGGTGTGATTCCAATCAAAATTCTAGAAAGGACTTTGCAGAAATATATGAGTCAAAAACTTATGGAAATGTAAAGGATCTAGATTATTCAAAACAATTTTGAAGGACAAAGTTGGAGGATATAAGCTGAGCTCAAATTTTACTATTCCTCACCTCCACTGTATAATCATAAGGGATTTGATTCAGACCATATGTGAATGGCCTAGCAGTCTTCCCTACTTTCCTCAAGTTAAGCCCAAATTTTGCTGATGATCTGAGCCACAGTCAGCTCCAGATCTTGTTTTTGCTAACTGTATAGAGCTTCTCCATCTTCAGCTGCAAAGAATATAACCAATATGATTTTGGTATTGATCATTTGGTGATGTCCATGTGTGGAGTCATCTGTGTTGTTGGAAAGGGTGATTGCTAATGAAGAGAATGTTGTATTTGCCTAAAGACAGACATATATATCAGTAGAACAGAATAGAGAGTCTATTATTGGTTGTACACATGTGTGGTCAATTGATTTTTGACAAAGGAAGTCTTTTCAACAAATGATGCTACAGAAGCTGAATATTCATACAGGAAGAATATGAACCTCAATCTTCATCTCTCTTCATGAACAAAAAGTAATGCACAGGGGCTCACAGATCTGAATACAGAAACTGAATACACTAAGATTCCAGAAGACAAGAAGAAAACATCCTTGTGAACTTGGGCCAAAGAAATATTTCTTCAGACACCTATCATAAAAAACGCACCTATCATAAAAGGAGAAAATGACAAATTGGACTTCCAGATTCAAATTTTGTACTTTTCAAAAGATATAGACTTGGAGAAAATCTACAAAATACATACCTGAGTTTAGAAAACAATTGCACCTGAAATGTACGGAGGCCTCTCACCACTCAGCAATGAGACAAGTGCCGGGGTCCAGCCCGGTGGGTCCAGGGCGACTCGAAGGCGAGACAGAGTCGGCGTCCTCGGGAAAAACTTATTTAACTACAGATATATACAGAGATTAGAAACGGATAGTGTAGTAGGAAAATTAGTGGAGAAAAAGAGGCTGAATAACTTGGTTTACGTGGAATACCAATCACCACCTACGTAGGCCACAGGCGTCTTTCCATTCTCCCAAAGGACAGGAGGCACTGAGGCCTCCCCGGTCCGATCTTAGAAGCCCAGGCAAAATTAGCAGGCTTGGTGAGTACCCTCGTACCAGATGGGAATTCAGCCAGAAAAACGGGGAGCAAGAAAGAAATGACACGGGGGAATCAGTCTTTCCAGAAACTGATCCCATTTTTTTATTTTTAGGTTTGCTTATATACCTTTTGTTACACATAGGGATGAATACAGTCACGCAGGGGTCAGCAGTCCTGACCTTTATCAAAATCAGGTGCTTTACATAAAAAAAGGTCTTAGGGGTTTTACATCATCTTCTGGCCATGAGGCCTGCTGACATTTTACGATCCTTTCTTTCTGATAACCAAAAAACTTATTTTCTCCAAGGGTGTTTTTACTTAAACCAGG
>SJYT01012413.1:57869-72102 GCA_006410635.1 Cephalophus harveyi
GTTCCATGTCCAGTCCTAACTGTTGCTTCCTGACCTGCATACAGATTTCTCAAGAGGCAGGTTAGGTGGTCTGGTATTCCCATCTCTTTCAGAATTTTCCACAGTTTATTGTGATCCACACAGTCAAAGGCTTTGGCATAGTCGATAAAGCAGAAGTAGATGTTTTTCTGGAACTCTCTTGCTTTTTCCATGATCCAGCGGATGTTGCCAATTTGATCTCTGGTTCCTCTGCCTTTTCTAAAGCCAGCTTGAACATCAGGGGGTTCACGGTTCACGTATTGCTGAAGCCTGGCTTGGAGGATTTTGAGCATTACTTTACTAGCATGTGAGATAACAATCAAGAAAGGAATTTATTTAACCCAAGGTTAACATGATTAATCTTAAAGGTTAATACTTATTTCTCCTATATGCTAGTTATATTCATTATAAGGGCAGGGAATATGGAGATTTAGCAGCAAAACATCAGCCCAACAAATGAAAATCCTTTCACCAATGTTCCCCTTAAGATCTATTTAGTCTTAAGATAGTGATAAAGTTACATTTTTACATAGCAAGGACACAGTGATTTATAACAAAGTACAGTGATCTATTACAAAAAAGAAAATTCATTAACTCAAAAATTCTAGTATTGCTAACATCAAAAACTACTATATTTCCTTTTCTATATTCCAAATATATTGATTAATATATTCCCAGGTGCCTAAGGATATGGAGACCAGGCGGCAATCATTGACTCAACAATGAGAAAAGCCCTATGCTAATTAAGACCTTCAATATACTCCAAAACTCTCTGTGCTGTTTATGGTTGAGAGGTAGTAAACAATCATGTGCACAGTGGCAGAAGTATGGATAATCCTGTCACACAAGCTAGTTTGCCAGCAGAGAGGTTTGACCTGAGACACCCTTGTCCCACCCAGGGCAGGGAATTAGCAGCAATTATTGGCACAACAAATGAAAAACCCTTCACCAATATAATTCCTAACCAACCCACTATACTTGTAATTTCTAACCCCCCCAAAGAATCTGCCTTTAGTAAGTCCAAAACATCTCGTGCCTCTCACGGTCGGGAGGCTGTAAACAATCACATGTGGCCAGACGTACCTGTACAGGCAGGCTAGATAACCTTCAGAGGAGTTCGTAAGTTGAAACACTCTTGTCACGCCCAGGAATTTTTATTGACTTGGAGCTGCACATTTACTCCTTCTCCGAGAGAACCGGTGGGGAACAGCCCCCCATAAAGTCAGAGGTGTAGGTGAGAGCATGAAACAGTAAAGTAGGTAAACTCTGGTTTTGGGGGTAGATGCTTGGGAACAGGGGGTTTCCTGAGGCTTGATTACGCCTTTGTGTAAGCCAAGCCTCCTTCCTCATGACCTTTGCCATGGGCGGAGTTCCTCATGCTGGCTCCCGGCAGACAAGGAACCATATTTTTTAAACAAGCAAAAGATTTGAACAAACATTTCATGAAAATATATGAAAGGGAAATAAGCCCTTGAAAATATGCCCAGCAGCTAATGAACCTACTACAGAGTCACAAGAAAGGGTTAAAATTAAAAATAATAATAATAGGAAGCACTGACAAGAATGTAGAGCAACTGACATTCTCAAACATTTCTAATGGGAGTATAAAATCATACAATTAACTTGGAAATGTTTGACAGTTTTTTATAAAGTTGAACACACACTTCCCAATAGGATTTAGCAATTTCACTTCTTGGCATTTACCCAGAAAAAATGAAAACATATGTCCACACAAAAGCTTGTACTTGAATGTTCATAACAGTTTTATTTGTAATTCTAAAAGCTGGGGGGACAAATTGTGGTATACCCCTTCAATAGAGCAAATCACTGATATACACAGGACATAAACAATGTCAAAAACTTCATGATAAGTAAAAGAAATCATTCATAAAAGAGTACAAAGGGTATGATACTGTTTTTATAATGTTTTGGAACAAAGAAAACTTATCAACAGTGACAGAAATCAGACCAATGATTGCCTGGGAGCAGGGTGGGGTGAGGGTAAATGACTGCACAGGTGTAAGCGAGGACTTTCTGGAGTGATATCTTGGTTTATCCATTTACCAAGACTCATTGAACTGTACACTTAAAATGCAAACATTTTACTATATGTAAATTACACCTAAATAAAGTTAATTTTAAAAAATATGTAGTGACCTAAACTGGCAATCACTTAGACTGGTTTTAATTAAAAATTTTCCTCTGTAACCTGATTTATTCTAACATTTAGTTTCTTGTCTCTAATGGTAATACAAAACTTCATGTTGGTTTCAGTTCAGTTCAGTTCAGTTGCTCAGTCGTGTCCGACTCTTTGTGACCCCATGAATCACAGCACGCCAGGCCTCCCTGTCCATGTTGGTTTAGCCTACATTAAATCATTATAAATTCCAAAACTGTAGAATTAGTTCAATGAACTTTTAAACCTTCATTATAAAAAAAAATTATTGTATCCACATGAATAACTGGTTTGCTTCAAGGAGGTACACTAATGATTAGTATAAATTATAATGCATGAGAAACATTCTCACCTACACTTAAACATATTTGTACTTCAATTAAATACATACTTCTGCTGCTGCTGCTGCTGAGTTGCTTCAGTCGTGTCTGACTCTGTGTGACCCCATAGACGACAGCCCACCAGGCTCCACCGCCCCTGGGATTCTCCAGGCAAGAACACTGGAGTGGGTTGCCATTTTCTAGCCACAACAAAATATTAGAGGATGCTCCAGTTCTCTAAACCAGCGAAAGGTTAGGTGATCATCTATCCTCCAGGCACAAGGAGATGGAAGCATTCATTAGTTACTTTAGTTTGTCACCAGTGCCAGAAGAGAAGTCAGGCCAGAAAGGCAGAATGAAATGAAGCAAAAAATGTGCTACGGTTTTACCCTTGGACCCACTAACCACACTGGCAACACGCCAGGGAGCTTTCTTCCTCCTTCCAGCCGCCCGGGAAAATGTTCGCAGAGTTCTAAGGGTCACAACACTAAAAGCTGGACCCAAAAGAAAAAAAAAAAAAAAAATGCAGGTAACCCAATTAATCTGCTAATATTTATTACTGTAGAAATATCTTTAGAGGTAGTTATTAATGAGCTATTTTTCAAATCATCTCACTCATCATAATTCAAAAATATATCACTTTAAAAAGGAAAAGAAAAACATACTTTCAGAGTGCAGGAGTAACATGTTGGAGTGGTTCCCGCACAGCAGAACTTCCAGGGTCTTCAGCTTCCTATGAGGCAGTGTGGCCTGCGATAGGGACAGGTGGTCAGCGTGAACAGACACATCACCGTCCGAGCGAGTCCTGGCCATCTGCACAGGCAAGTGAGATGGCAAGTCACCTCGGCATTAGCACAAGGCGTCGGGGTCTCAACGCCCTAACCACTCCCAAGGATGGGACCTGCGTACTTCGTGTCCTATGTATGGGACACATCAGGTCATGTTAAAGCTTCATCTGTTTCCCCTTGGAATTAGTTCTAAAATAATCTTCAAGAGGATCAGCAAAAATATATTTTTCTCCCCATTTCCTCTTCATTATTTTTCGCCTCTGAAAGGCTCCTATATTGATCATCAAAACGAGAACTGGCTCTGAACCAAAACCGTATCAAAGGACAATGCAGCGTGTCCCACGACCCTCTATGGATCAGTGCGAGGCTTCCACACGGAAGTTGTCAAACTGCGCAAATTCAAAGGAGTGAGTCCCAATCGCGGCCCAGCCGTTTTCCGGGAAGTTCACAGAGATGTTCTTCCAGAGGGTCTTGCCATTCAGCTTGCCGGAGGAGAAACGACCCTGGAGTGGAGACAGACACCCCCCTTAAGAGGCGTGGGAAAATGGTCCTCTGAAGCCTGCGGCTCAATGGAAGGGCCGCCCACTTAGTGTAGCAAGTATGTAGCGAATATGCTGCTCACGCAAGACTCATCAGGGCAGTAGGATCCCACAACCTTGAGCAGAAGTTTGAAATGCAGGGGAAATTTTCTCAAAGGAAATTCTCATCTATTTATATAAACAGTTCCCAAGGCACAAGATCCTCAATATTTCCTGTACTCTCCCAAAATGCTGTAAAATCTGCAGGAATGTAACACTTTTCATAACATCATGATAAAATTGTAGACAAAAGCTCACTAAAATAAAACATATTTCTTATTTACACGTAGTTGCAATTACGTCCTTTGTAGCTTACAGCTACCAGCTCTTCAGACAGGACTGCAGGGGCCAAGATGTTTATTTAAGGTCTTCATGAAAGAGAATCAGCCCCGCCAGGAGAAGAGTAATTAACCTTCATTTCATTGTTTTATCCTCATGTACAGAATATCACTTCGAGGTCATATCAAAAGCTCACCCTTATGTTAGAAAAACAATAACCAGCTTTAAACTGGTGACTGGGAGGGGCGGGGGGAGTGGAAGGAAGAAGAGAGAAATACCCACAGGAACAAAGCACTGGTCACTGACAGAGAAAGGTAAACCTAACCCCTCGCTCAGACAGCTGCCCTTCCTACTCAGCTAAGTGCCTGGCACACAGCTCTTACCATGCTTACAGCTTGCTTGTGAGCAAACATTCACAGCACACTCCTGCCGGCCCCGTTTAAAACTAGCTAATTTCAAAAGGGTGAAGAGCAAAAGACCCAAAGCGCGAGGCGGAGTCAGAATAAAATCTGCTCTTGGGTCATACACTCATAATGGAATGGGCCTTCATTTAGTTCTTGTGTTTTATGGCTGCAGACATGGCAACGAGCAATCAGAATCACAGTCACCAGCGATGCTCAGACCCTGAATTCAAGCCGCCCAGCTCCACAGGCAGAGCCACCTGCGCTCCCACTACTCGCCCCTCACAGCGACCCAGCTCCAGCTCTCAAAGTGCGTGCTGAGCCTCTTCCGCCCCTGAGGGACCCGTGACTCTTACACTCAGCCCGGGGCTCCGCACACAAATCCCAGGAAGCACAGAAGCTCGTCTCCCCGCCCCGCCCCCGGCACCCACTGCCCGGCCAGTCAGAGGCGCCCTCCGCTCAGACCTCAGCTCTGTCACCACCTCCAAGAGGCCTTCCCTGGCCGCTATCTGGAGGATCTGGCAGGGAAGCTACTTTATCTCATTATCCCTTCTTTACCTTCACAGTTTTATTTGCTTATTTATAGCAGGAGTCAGCCAGCTCTGGCCCACAGCCCAGCCACCTATTTTTATAAATCCAGTGGAATGCAGCCACCCCCGTTCGTCCACCTACTGTCAAACGTTCCATTCTCCCTACAAAAGCAGAGCTGAAGAACTGCAAAGTACACCACAGGGCGCTCAAGGCCTAAAATAGTCCCTCTTTGGCCCTTTACAGAAAAAAAAAAAGCTTAATAACTCCTGTCCCAGAAGAGCAGAGGCCCTGAGAGCGCGGGAATCTTGCCTGTCCAGTTCACTACCATATCCCTAGCATTTAGAAGAGCACATACAGTAGACGCTTGACAAAAAGGTGTCCAGTGAAAAAAAGTAAAAACCATCTAGCTCTCAAACAGCCCACGGAGCTGACTCCCATTTTAAAGGTAAGGACGCGGAGGCTCACCAAGGCGAGATAGCCCAGAGCCCCGCTAGCACCCGGGACTGGCGGCTTGCTGGCATCGTGGCAGGCCCTCTGCCTGTTCTCCACTGTTTATCACACTTTCCCCATCTCATGCAACAACATAAAATGTTAAAAAAAAAAAAAAAAAAAGACACAAGAAAAGAACATTTTACCTCCAGGAACTGGGATCGGCAATACTTACATTCAGAGTTAAAGTGAGTGTATACCACTTTTTTGCTGTGACATCAGCATGTCCTAAACTATATATGATCCATCCAGCTGTAACACAAAAAGATTATCCTAGTTGGCATATTTTTTAAATCTAAATCACTGAATCGCAGAACTCACTTGGGGGTTCTTAGGTGCATCCGTATGTAGTAAAGTCGGTCATAATAAAGATCGACATTTCCAAGATTTAAATCTACAACTGATTTAAAATAAAAAACATCCTTCATTGAGGAATGCACTCAACATGCAGAGATCCTGCCCTGAGCCATATACAATGCATGAGCTCACAAGAGAAGGAGCAAAACAAGCTTACAAAGCAAGCAGGGTGCGTGGTGCCTCAGCGTGTATACGCAGGTCTGTATATGCACCTGATCGGACCACTTATGGAGATAAGCAGGAACACCAAAAACTGCCATAGCATTTCTAGGCAGTGTAACTGACTACAGGTAATATTAACTGCATTAGAGAATTAGAGAGAAAATAATGTCAATTTTTGAATGCATTATATTTGAATGCCTGACAGAAACTCAGGATGAGATGCTTAATGGGCAGTTTAAGACACAGGGCAGTGGGCACTGAAGACAGAGACTTGAATCTCTAGCTCCACTACCTCATTCTGAGACCTTCAGCAAATCAGTTAACCTCTCTGGCACTCTCTTTTGGACTGGAAAATGCGAGGTACCTTCCAGACCAGTCATGCTATGATTATGCAATTTCTATTCTAATATCCTTATTACCTACTCTCTCTTTAACTTCTATTTTATGATTGGAGCCCTTTAACCTAAGGAAGATGCAAAGGGGGAAAACAATAGGAGAGAAGACTTTTTATTAATGTAGGATGAAAGTCAAGAGAGTTTGAATCAGAAAGAGTAGCCAATAAGAGCTAGTTTCAGCAGAGTGGTGTGCGCCCAAACCAAAGTGAAGTGGGTGGAATTCAACTTGAACAGATTCTAAGTACCTATTCTAGATAAAACACTATTATACATAAGACAGAGACTGTTAAGATGAATAATAAAGTCAAGCTGTTTTCAAGTTATTGGCTAAATTAGGAAATAGGGTCTCTCCATTTTAAGCAAGTTAATTCTTCCCTTTATATTTCCACAAGCACACCAGCAACATTCTTATAGTTCTGCCTTTTTTAAAATTTCCTGTATATTCTCTCCTTACCCCCATACCCTACTCTAACAGCCAGCTCACGGCTACAAGACCCGAGAGACTTTGCACAATTTCCTCTTTCACTGAGCTGCCTCTGTACTAATTAATTAACACTATAATTTGAAATCGTTTGGCGTTTGCTTACACATGTTGAACCTCTTCCCAATTAGATGCTCAAACGTGGTGAGGTATTTCATTGCTCCCACAGGTAAAAAGCAGACACTCACAGCCCCACATCACACAGTAAATGGCGTGCCACAGAAGAGCGCACTTACCTAGGTCGCCCGTGACTCTGTAGGTTCCATTTGCAAAAATCCAGAAGAAAATCCCCCTGGCGCTTCTAATCAAAATACCACCTTTATTGACTCTTCCAGCAATGAACACGCCTCCCTTCTCAGGGGTCTCTATGTACACATCACACTTTATAGTCAGGTTGGACCTGCAGAATCAAAGTGTTAGTGCTTCTAATTCTGTCATTTCAGATGCAGCACCAGTGGCTCACTTCACAGCCACATGCCTCCCAGCTTCTGACTGAGGGAAGGACGTGTTTCGCTAAGTCCACATTAATAGCAGGTATGGGTGTCAAGAATCTTCACCAATAATGGTTTTAAATTTTACATGACTAAAGTCAAGTCATTTCATTGCCTCTTTTAAATGGCTTACTATTGGAAAATAATATTTATTGTTTTCAAGTTTCCTAAGAATATGTTTCCTGTATTTCTATAATAAAAAACTTCTTACTCTAACAATATAATAAGAATCCATTTTTTTCTAGGAATACATAAAAGATAGGTTTCCACGTAAGTCTGAGCAAAACAGTTTATTATTTACATCAGCAAAGAGAAGGAGTGAAGGCTATGTATTAGGAGCCTCTGGGAAAAGTTACTTCGAGGCTAATTTTTACATTTAACCTAACAAGACTTAAAAATGACAGAAGAAAGATCTAACGTTATTTTCTCTGTCAAGTCAGAGTCAACTCTCCCTTAACTCTACAGCAGGCGTTTTCAGACCTGAGCCTCCTGGAGCTCACCCTGGAGGGCGTGTTCAACTCCGCCTGCCAGTCCCACGCTCGAGTCTGACTCAGCAGCTATAGGGTGGGCCCTGAACCTGCATGTCTAACAGACTGCCAGGTGACGCTGACGTTGCAGGTCCAGGAACCTCACTCCGAGAACCATTTTCCCCTATAGGGTATCTCTGTCTATGAAGAGGCAATAACACCCGGGTTCTGGCAGTGCTGACTGACAGAGCATATCAAAGGAGGAGAAAGATTCAGCCAACCAGGAGCTAACAGAGCATCATCAATGAGCTCTCCGCCAGGCTTCCTTTCACAAATGCTACCAGATTTCTTTTGCAGTGATTTGTTGTTGGTTAGCTGCTAAGTCATGTCCAACTCTTTGTGACCCCAAGAACTGCAGCCCACCACGCTTCCCTGTCCATGGAATTCTCCAGGCAAGACTACTGGAGTGGGTTGCCATTGCCTTCTCAAGGGATCTTCCTGACTCAGGGATCAAACCCAGGTCTCTTTGCATTGGCAGGCGGATTCTTTACTGCTGAGTCACCAGGGAAGCCCACAATCACCCCAATCCAACATGACCTCTGAAAACAATTCCTCTCCTACTCAAATTTTAAGTGCAAATGGGAAAGAATTAGCTTGCACACAGCCAAGCAATGAAGCAAGCAGTTTATCCAAAACTAACAATGCCAAGAAATATATTTTTTGAAATGGGGAGAAACTGGATCTAGAATTATGTGGCTTTTACATTTCTCATCACTGAATTTGGCACAGGGAAATGTTACTTTGTAAAGGAAAATATAAAGAAGAAGCACCTGTAACCATCCATCCCTGATGGTCCCCAACCATCAGGAAAATCCTCATTTAATCATTTAATCAAAGCTGGGCTACTTTACAGGAAGATCAAATGCTAAGTGACGAGAGCCCAGTCTCTTCTGTATGTCCCCCTGCAGAGTGCTCTTCTCGGTGCACATCACCACCAGCACGAGACCACCCGGGACCAGACTGGTTCCTTAAGCCCCCTACCTCTCTGCCGGTTCATCAGAACCCGTCAGCACCATAAACTCATTCTATTCAGTGCGACAGTGAGAGAAGATCAAATGTTTTCCTTTTTTACATCACATTCCATAATAAATTATTCTTGCAGCAGAACTTACAGGCAATTTTACAGATAATGAGTAAAACAGAATAAAAAATTGGCTTCATCTTCCATAGTCATAACCCCTCAGAAGTGCTGAGAGAATAAAAACCAGCCAACAGATTAAGCAAATTTGATCAAAAGGATTCAGAGTTCAGGTCTGTTCAAAAAAAGATAATTTTGTGATTGTCCTCAGATCCCAGCCAAAGCTTACTAATGAGATGAAAGTCTGAAGTCGCTTTGGGAAAGTCCACCCTCTATAGTCAAATTACTGTGCTAACACTTAACTAAATCTAAACGTGAGGGAGAAGGCAATGGCACCCCACTCCAGTGCTCTTGCCTGGAAAATCCCATGGACGGAGGAGCCTGGTGGGATCAGTCCATGGGGTCGCTAAGAGTGGGACACGACTGAGCGACTTCCCTTTCACTTTTCACTTTCATGCATTGGAGAAGGAAATGGCAACCCACTCCAGTGTTCTTGCCTGGAGAATCCCAGGGACGGGGGAGCCTGGTGGGCTGCCGTCTATGGGGTCACACAGAGTCAGAAACGACTGAAGCGACTCAGCAGCAGCAGCAAATGTGAGGGAAATTCTGTCCTAAACACAGTTCTAAAAACTGACGGCACCCTGCACGCACAGAGCTGACTGACGGGAACAGCACTCTGGGTACACTCTAACTTTCCGTTTCCTGCCCTCAGGGAGAAGACAGTGATTAAAAGAAGGCTGTGAGAGGAAGCCCAAGCAGCAGGGGCTACAGGGCAGGACAGACCTGGCCTCCAGCGCTGGCTCTGAATTTAAGAGTATGGGATCTTGAACAATCTTACCCCGACGCCTCAGTTTCCCAGTCTGTAAGGTAGGCAGGGTGCTGCCTTCAGCATAAAGCAGCCATTGGAAGCAGAGACCAGTGTTCACTGTTACCCAGCTTTCACTCCCTCCACTCCCTGCAATAAACCGGCATCACAGCCGAGGACAGAAATGAGCGTGGGACGCGTGTGCATCTCTCAACAGCTCTGGCTCCCCTGCACCCAGAATAGGATAATGAGAAACAACACAGAGTAAACAGGATGAGAGCAAATTACAAGGTTTTGGAATCAGGCCCGGAACTGTGGGTCGGGTTCGGCAGCAGGCGGGGGTCGCGGTGTGTTCCTGAGCAGCAAAACAGCAGGAGGGCGGAGCTAAGGATGGAAGCAGTCCTCTCTGTACACGTGCAGCTGGGGTTTTCTGGTTCTTTTTCTTTAAGAATATGTCACTCTTTCCTTCTCTCCCCACTTCACTTCATCCTCCCCTTCCCTACCTCCTTCCCCACTGCAATACTAAAGACTGAGTACTGCTATGCAAATACTGCAAAACCTTCAAAGTTACCAAGAGTTTTGGTTAATCCTTGGATGGTGTTCTATATCATCTCTCTATTAAAATGAAATTCTCTCAACTTTTCTAGATTCTCAGCCAGAAACAAAACATTTGGGGTTCAGAGAGAACTTTATGTAGAATATTCACAGGCGTGGGAGATAAGGATTGCCCCACAAAGTATCTATGGCGGCTGGCTTCCAGACTAGTGGTCAAAATATAACAGGGCCCATCCCTTAGACAAACAAACTCAGTCACCTGTCTTACAATAAAAAAAAAAAAAAAAGAGGAAATCACAAAGCCCACTGACATGACCAGAATATCCAGATAAACTGTCTAGTACAGAGATCAAATTGCCAACATCCATCGGATCATCAAGAAAGCAAGAAAGCTCCAGAAAACCATCTACTTCTGCTTTATTGACTATGCCAAAGCCTCTGACTGTGTGGATCACAACAAAGTGTGGAAAATTCTGAAAGAGATGGGAATACCAGTCCACCTTACCAGCCTCCCTGAACAAATTGCCAACATCCATCGGATCATCAAGAAAGCAAGAAAGCTCCAGAAAACCATCTACTTCTGCTTTATTGACTATGCCAAAGCCTCTGACTGTGTGGATCACAACAAAGTGTGGAAAATTCTGAAAGAGATGGGAATACCAGTCCACCTTACCAGCCTCCCTGAGAAATCTGTATGCAGGTCAAGAAGCAACAGTTAGAACTGGACATGGAACAACAGACTGGTTCCAAATTGGGAAAGGAGTACGTCAAGGCTGTATATTCTCACCCTGCTTATTTAACTTATATGCAGAGTACATCATGAGAAATGCTGGGCTGGAAGAAGCACAAGCTGGAATCAAGATTGTCAGGAGAAATATCAATAACCTCAGATATGCAGATGACACCACCCTTATGGCAGAAAGTGAAGAGGAGCTAAAAAGCCTCTTGATGAAAGTGAAAGAGGAGAGTGAAAAAGTTGGCTTAAAGCTCAACATCCAGAAAACGAAGATCACGGCATCCGGTCCCATCACTTCATGGCAAATAGAGGGGGAAACAATGGAAACACAGACAGACTTTATTTTTCTGGGCTCCAAAATCCCTGAAGATGGTGACTGCAGCCATGAAGTTAAAAGACACTCACTCCTTGGAAGAAAAGCTATGACCAACCTAGATGGCATATTAAAAAGCAGAGACATTACTTTGCCAACAAAGGACCGTCCAGTCAAAGCTATGGTTTTTCCAATAGTCGTGTGTAGAGGTGAGAGCTGGACTATAAAGAAAGCTGAGCACAGAAGAATTGATGCTTTTGAACTGTGGTGTTGGAGAAGACTCTTGAGAGTCCCTTGGACTGCAAGGAGATCAAACCAGTCAATACTAAAGGAAGTCAGTCATAAGTGTTCATTGGAAGGACTGATGCTGAAGCTGAAATTCCAATACTTTGGCCACCTGATGCAAAGAACTGACTCACTGGAAAAGACCCTGATGTTGGGAAAGACTGAAGGTGGGAGGAGAAGGGGATGACAGAGGATGAGATGGTTGGATGGCATCATTGACTCGATGAACATGAGTCTGAGTGAACTCTGGGAGTTGGTGAGGGACAGGGAGGCCTGGTGTGCTGCAGTCCATTGGGCTTCAGAGAGTCAGACACACCTGAGCGACTGAACTGAACAGAGATGCTGGTATAAACAGTATTTCTGTTGTATAAAAAGATAATCCACCAAAGTTATCCTAAATTAGGTAAGAATTCTTTATCCTAATAATTCTTCATGGTGCTATAATGGTTCTAGAAACTTTGGATAACTGAAAGTTTCTCAAGACTTATATCAGAGCTTGTGACTAGAACTGCATTTTATAACACAGATTAAGGCTCTGCAGAAGGGATAAAGACTTTCTGCAGCATTCCTCAAATAAACAATTCAAGGCTCTCTTCCAAATTATCTTCCCTTCCCTGTCTGATTTCCAGGCTACAGATAAGGCTATTTTGTGACTTCACATTAATAGTTACTATCTCTAAGCCTGAAATGCTTGTATTTTAGGTCTCACGGTGGAAGTATACTAGTTAAATTCACTAGCCAACTCAATGCTGATTTGCTTTTTACTATTGCCATCTACTGTCACCTTGTAAACAAGATTTTGCACAAAGGCTAAAATAGTGTAATTCAAGTATGGGTCCAGCAGGTGGCAATACCAGATCAACACATCAACTCTCCAGCAAAAAAAAGCTTAAAAACAACATGCATATCACAAAGTCTGCTTATGCATAAATTTTAAATTATAATTGGGGCCAAAGCCCTCAGACTTCACATTAAAACCAATCTTATCCTGCAACGATCACTATTAAATTGGGGAAATCTCAGGGAAGGACACCGAACAACAGCAAAAAGACTGGCTGGTTTGCGCCCACTGTGGTTTTCAACGGTCATCACAGGCCTGTTAGGCTCCTGGACAAGGAGGCCTGTTGTGCAGTCCTGGCTTCAGAAAGTGCCTGATGACATCACAAGGCTATTTCGCCAGATCTATGGTAAAGACGAGGTCAGTTTTACATACCACGTGTAATCCCCAATAACGCTGATGGTGTTGAATGCGTCGGCAGCCCACGTGATGGGCCTCTGATTGAGAACCTGCCGCAGTGTGAAGCGATGGTCTCCGGGGTCTTCCATATTCACGTAGTATTCAAACACCCCGGTCTGGTCAGCAAAATTCGGAGCTTCACTAAAAAACGGGTAATCTGTTCAGAACACAATAAATTGTGTGTTGAGTTATCAAATCCTTACAGCATCTCTCCTCTGTGTTTTCTGGTACATTCTGATATACTTTTGAAAAGTTTTAAATAGGCAAATGATATTTTTTATTGTTGCTCAGTCGCTAAGTCATGTCCAGCTCTTTGCGACCCCATGAACTGCAGCATGCCAAACTGCCCATGGGATTTCCCAGGCAAGAATACTGGAGCAGGTTGTCATTTCCTTCTCTAGGGGATGTTCCCGATCCAGGGATCGAACCCATATCTCCTGCATTGGCAGGCAGATCCTTGAACACTGAGCTACCAGGGAAATGATACTTATAAATAGTCAAAGGGTAGGGTTTAGGTAATTAAAGAGCTACTGACTTTATGTCATCTTTATTAAATATCAATATGATCAGTCCGACATACAGACTTTTACATATTCAATCCATGCAAATGCTTAAGAGGAAAGATCCTGAGTTCAGGAACATGCAGACTTGGGTTCAAAGTCTAGCTCAGTCAGTTCCCCAGGAAAGTTGTTTAACTGCACTGATTTCCAAGCTTTCAATGGTATGAAAGTGGTACGCACTCAGTAGAAACTGTACCTCAAATTGTGGATTTTGATGAGCACACCCTCTCATGATGTGGGCAGCGGCAGTGAGCAGCAAAAAGCCACAGCCCCGTCAGCCACACAATCTCGAGGGTAAACAGCAGAGTCACCGAGCGCCATGCTGGACCCTGACGGCCGTCCTGGGCTCCCTTTCTTTACAGCATCGGAGCCACAGGGGACGCGCCACGCCTCGCTGGGCTTTGTGTTAGAGGGTTCTGCCCAACTGCTGGGACACGAAAGTGTTCAGAGCACACTGACGGTAGGCTAGGCTGAGGAACAGGTTTGGTAGGCGAAGTGTATGAAAGTACATGAAGTACACTTTTGACCTACGGTATTTTCAACTTAAGTTAAATAAGCAGGGTGACAATATACAGCCTTGACGTACTCCTTTTCCTATTTGGAACCAGTCTGTTGTTCCACATCCAGTTCTAACTGTTGCTTCCTGACCTGCATACAGATTTCTCAAGAGG
>SJYT01012413.1:72393-102160 GCA_006410635.1 Cephalophus harveyi
TTGGAGAAGACTCTTGAGAGTCCCTTGGACTGCAAGGAGATCCAACCAGTCCATTCTGAAGGAGATCAACCCTGGGATTTCTTTGGAAGGAATGATGCTAAAGCTGAAACTCCAGTACCTCATGCGAAGAGTTGACTCATTGGAAAAGATTCTGATGCTGGGAGGGACTGGGGGCAGGAGGAGAAGAGGACGACAGAGGATGAGATGGCTGGATGGCATCACGGACTCGATGGACCCGAGTCTGAGTGAGCTCCGGGAGTTGGTGATGAACAGGGAGGCCTGGCGTGCTGCGATTCATGGGGTCGCAAAGAGTCGGACACGACTGAGCGACTGAACAGAACTGAACTGATTTTCAACTTACAGTGGGTTTATCAGGACCTAACCCTACTGTAAGTTGAGTAAGGTCTGTACAACTTTCATTCCAACAATAACCTCTAAATTTTTTCTGGCACTGAAATTACAAGGCCCTCAAGGTGCGAGGTTACTTGGAAGCAACAGAGAAATTGGGTCCCTTTTACCACATAGAGATTTAGAACTAAATCAATGTACTTCTCACAAACCCATCTTGCACAAGTTTGATGGTTAGAAATCTATGCATTACTGCTGAAAATGGGAACGAAGTTAAGGGTCAGTACAAAGACCTACCAATGTTGAAGTTATCCTCATAGACAGAGGGGAAGCGCTGGGACTTGGGAGGTGGCGGGAAGCTGCCTTTGTGGCCGGAGGTGAGCGTGGTGAGGGTGAACAGCTCGTCCTCCTGCAGTTCCAGCGTGAAGCTGCCACCGCTGTCGAGCAGCTGAGAGAGAAACAACGCTGTGATCAAGCCAGGTGCCTCGGCTCATCTCACGTGAGTCAAATAGCTTTTTAAAAAATGAGCTTAAGAAATGCCGAAGTGATTTCTGTTGGAACTCCCTAATTGTGAATATACATACTTAATACCAAGGCCCTAGAAATCTTTTCTTCTTAAGTTGTTTAGAAGACTTTATACAATTACATTCTAGAAAGGATATTAGGAGAATTTCACTTCATACAAGGAAGAAGGAACAGATGACCCCCAAATCTATTTCTATCAGTCTATGCTTTTCCATTAGACTGTAAGATCTTTAAAGCCTGTGTATAAATTCAATATATGTACCTAAGAGATCTGCTTATTTATTTTTTAGGACTTCACTAAGGTAGAAATATCTGTATAATCTTATTGTTGACTCAGCTATTAAACATAGAAAACCTTACTATTAATTTTTTATAAAGTCCTACCTACTCATTACATGTTCAATACATATATCAATTAGCAAACTAGGTTTATGTTTTGGCAATTTAATCTCTTAAAGCCATAATCGCTTCATCTCTAAAATGAGTAGAAAACACATACCACACAGGGCTGTATTAAATAAGACAATCTTTATAAAGTTCTAAGCTCAGTGAGTGACCCAGAAGAAACATTCCCTACATCATAGGTGTCCTATGGTAAACAGGCCTCTAAAGACAGTGAAAGCTTTTGCATAATTGATGTTGGCACTAAATGTATGTTCACTCCATGAAATCTGAGCAGCTCTTCTTTTCTACTTTGAATTAAAGGTGCTTCTATCACACCTTTGCTTTAATAAATTGTTGGTCAGATCTATGAAATATCTAATGCTATATTGTGGCTTAGGCGTAACCGCAAACGATACATTTTTCTTATGGGAAAATCAATTTTATGACATTATTTCTAGCAATGTGTCATACAAAAAGTAGATGCTACACTAACTTCATTTATTGATAGTGACTAGTTGAGTCACAGAACATTAATAATTACCAGAAAAAGTAGATTTTCAATTAGGCGAAGTGATGTGCTTGCACGGACCAATTCAGGCTTTGAAACATTTACTGATAAGAAACCACCATTTACTAAGCTCCACACTAGGCACCTGGGACACAAAGGCAGGGACCTTTAAGGATGTATAAGGCAGGGATCAATCATCGAGGCATCTGGTGCAGCAGGGACGTGCTTCCTAAGCAAACACACATCCCCAGGTGGCTATGACCCTAAGACTGGTGGGAAGGCTTCAGAGAAAGCCACACTTGGGGTGAGTCTTGAAGGATGATAAAAATACAAACAAAGCATCCCAGAAGGAAGAAAAATCATGTGCAAAGTCACCGAAGTAATTAACTTGGCATACCCATGCTCTGAAAATTGCAAGAAGTTTAGTGTGAGAAGAAAGATCAATTTAGTAGGACAGGCCTCTAGAAAAGAAAGCATTCTTTTACCTCGTGAGGTATTAATGAGGTCACATGTTACACTAAGGAATGTAAACTGACAAAATCATTAAGGCATTTGAGCAAAGGACAGACAAAAGCCAGCTCTGGGAGCAACGTGATGTTTGGGAGAGAGACTTAAACGAGCAAGAAAGAGTTTCTGAAATCCAAGAGAGATCGAATGAGGAACTGAATCAGCAGGAGCAGTAGGAACGCAGAATGAGGCACGGGCAGGAGAACCGTGTGGGTGACCCCGTCTGCACTTGATCACTGAGGGTATTCAAAGAGCGGTGGGAGTGACAGTCTCAAATGAGACTCAAATATCTGACCTGGGCAACCAAGCGATGGCACCATTCACCAAGACAAACTAAATGCCAAGAGCAAACCCATCTACCAAAACATACTTCCTTGAAGAGGACTTCTATTTTAAAAAATGGGGGGCAACTTTATCTCTATTATGCTTCAGCCATAAATCAATTACAAAATTAAAAACTAATTCATTAATCAAATTTCTGTTCCCTACTGCAATGCTCAAACTATAGGAATTTATTTAAAACTACCCATAGAGAATCCAGTTGTTTGAAGAGAAATCTCTCCGATGGTTTTCCAAGTTTGGTATACCACACCTGCAGCTCGGGTATTTGGCTCTGAGGAGGAAACACAAAGAAAGCACTGCTGAGTGATTCACCATCTTCTCCTGGAGGACTTCTAAAACCTGTACCAGCAAGAATGAACCAAGGACAAGGGGCACTCTATTTCCGCCTACCGAAAGACCCACCTCAAACCTTCAGCAACAATCATTTCAAAACGTAGGGAGACATTATTCAAGCAAATACTTTATTTCCTACAAACACTGCAGATTTTTGGCAAATGTTAAAAAAGATTTATATCTTTGCTTCAAAAATACTCATTATTATTATACCTATATAAAAAGCTTTTAAAGAATTTTCTGGCATTAAAAAACAATGCATATGCAATTAGCAGAAAGTGCACTGTATATATTTCTGTATTCAAATCTAACAATAGGTAGAAATAACAAGAATTTTTTATCTTTTTATATCGAATGTTGTAAAGAGCAGTGCTGGAAAGCTTCCTCAACTACACAAATGATGCTCTACCAAGAAGAACAACCTTCTTGCAAGTGACTTTTGTTAGGATTCTTCAAAACCACAAAGAGCATTACCTCCTGGTGGCTTCTGTACTTCCTGACTAAAACCAGTCAGCAAAGAGAAGACACCGAGGCATTTAACAATGCATATGCAAACTCTTAATAGCTTATAATATTTCACTTAAAAACTCCTAGCTCATGATAAAATATATAAATTCTCAAATCAAAATCAAAATAAACGTTCCACATATTTACTTACAAAAGAACCTTTAAGATCGAACGTAGCAAACTGATGTGACACATTGAAATAGGGAAGAAGTGGTCGTATACACTTGGAATGTTTATGAGTCTAAGGAGAAAAAAGTCATGTAAGTTATTCCAATGAGACATAGGCCATTTTAAAGAAAAAGTCATTTACTGCACCTAGATTAACAGAAGTGACACACACTAGGTGACAAAGAGCGTATTTCAAATTTTTAAAGACTATTTCTAACAAAACCTTTGTTGAATGTCTATTGTGTGTGCCTATGCAATATTGTTCTTTACAACATCAGACTTTTCTTCCATCACCAGTCACATCCACAATGTGAAATGTCTGTTCATTTCCAAGGCAAACCATTCAATACCACAGTAATCCAAGTCTAAACCCCAACCACTAACGGTGAAGAAGCTGAAATTGAACGGTTCTATGAAGACCTACCAGACCTTCCCGAACTAACACCAAAAAAAGATATGCTTTTCATCATAGGGGACTGGAATGCAAAAGTAGGAAATTAAAAGATACTAGAGTAACAGGGAAATTTGGCCTTGGAGTACAGAATGAAGCAGGGCAAAGGCTAACAGCGTTTTGCAAAGAGAATGCACTGGTCATGGCAAACACCCTCTTCCAACAACACAAGAGAAGATTCTACACATGGCCATCACCAGATGGTCAACACCGAAATCAGACTGATTATATTCTTTGTAGCTGAAGATGGAGAAATTCTACACAGTCAGCAAAAACAAGACCAGGAGGTGACTGTGGCTCAGATAATGAACTGCTTATTGCAAAATTCAGACTTAAATTGAAGAAAGTAGGGTAAACCATTGGACCATTCAGGTATGACCTAAATCAAATTTCTTAAGATTATACAGCAGAAGTGACAATAGATTCAAAAGATTAGATCTGATAGACAGAGTGCCTGAAGAAATATGGACAGAGGTTCATAACACTATACTCAAAACCAAGCCCAAGAAAAAGAAATGCAAAAAGGCAAAATGGTTGTCTGAGGAAGCCTTACAAATAGCTGAGAAAACAAAAGAAGCTATAAGCAAAGAGGAAAAGGAAGGGCATGGCTATCTGAATGCAGAGTTCCAAAGATTAGCAAAGAGAGATAAGAAAGCCTTCCTCAGTGATCAATGCAAAGAAATAGAAGAAAACATTAGAAGGGGAAAGACTAGAGATCTCTTCAAGAAAATTAGAGATACCAAGGGAACATTTCATGCAAAGATGGGCTCGATAAAGGACAGAAATGGTATGGACCTAACAGAAGCAGAAGATATTAAGAAGTGGCAAGAATACACAGAAGAACTATACAAAAAAGATCTTCACGACCCAGATAACCATGATGGTGTGATCACTGACCTAGAGCCAGACATCCTGGAGTGAGAAATCAAGTGGACCTTAGGAAGCATCACTATGAACAAAGCTAGTGGAGGTGATAGAATTCCAGCTGAGCTATTTCAAATCCTAAAACTGACGCTGTGAAAGTGCTGCATTCAATATGCCAGCAAATCTGGAAAACTCAGCAGTGGCCACAGGACTGGAAAAGGTCAGTTTTCATTCCAGTACCAAAGAAAGGTATTGCCAAAGAGTATTCAAACTACCACACAATTGCACTCATTTCACACACTAGCAAAGTAATGCTCAAAATTCTCCAAGCCAGGCTTCAATAGTACATGAACCATGAACTTCCGGATGTTCAAGCTGGATTTAGAAAAGAAGACGAATCTGAGATCAAATTGCCAACATCCATTTTATCATTGAAAAAGCAAGAGAATTCCAGAAAAACATCTACTTCTGATTCATTGACTACACTAAAGCCTTTGACTATGTGAACTACAACAAACTAGAAAATTCATCAAGAGATGGGAATACCAGACCACATTACCTGCCTTCTGAAAAGTCTGTAGGCAGGTCAAGAAGCAATAGAACCAGACATGAGACAACAGACTGGTTCAAAATTGGGAAAGGAGTCCGTCAAGGCTGTATATTCTCACCCTGCTTATTTAACTTACATGCAGAGTACATCTTAAGAAACGCTGGGCTGGATGAAGCACAAGCTGGAATCAAGATTGCCAGGAGAAATATCAATAACCTCAGATATGCAGATGACACCACCCTTACGGCAGAAAGCAGAGAACTAAAGAGCCTCTTGATGAAAGTGAAAGAGGAGAGTGAAAAAGTTGGCTTAAAACTCAATGTTCAGAAAACTAAGATCATGACATCTGGTCCCATCACTTCATGGCAAACAGACAGGGAAACAATAGAAACAGTGACAGATTTTATTTTGGGGGGCTCCAAAATCACTGCAGATGGTGACTGCAGCCATGAAATTAAAAGACACTTGCTCCTTGCAAGAAAAGCTATGACCAATATAGACAGCATATTAAAAGGAGACATTACTTTGCTGACAAAGGTCCATCTAGTCAAAGCTACGGTTTTTCCAATAGTCATGTATGGGTGTGAGAGCTGGACCATAAAGAAGGCTGAGCACCAAAGAACTGTGGTGGTGGAGAAGACTCTTGAGAGCCCCTTGGACCACAGAAGACCCAACCAGTCCATCCTAAAGGAAATCAGTCCTGAATATTCACTGGAAGGGCTGAAGCTGAAGCTCCAATACTTTAGCTACCTGATGCAAGGAGCCGACTCATTAGAAAAGACTCTGATGCTGAGAAAGACTGAAGGCAGGAGAAGGGGACAACAGAGGACGAGATGGTTGATGGCATCACCGACTCAATGGACATGAGTCTGAGCGAGCTCCAGCAGATGGCGAAGGACAGGGAAGCCCAGCGTGCTGCAGTCCAGGGGGTCACAAAGAGTTGGACATGACTGAGCAACTGACCAACAACAACTTTGTATATACCTACTCAAAATAAAACTTAATGGCATTTTGACTGAGTCAGACTTTGAATTCCAGAGTCATCTGATGGCACACACAGGTTAAATTTATGCTCTGTTTTCTAAGTGATATACATCCAAAAAAAGGAAATGCTTGGGATGTTTTCACCAAGAAGGCATCTCACCCAAGTATAACCTTCAAACGCACAACTGCAGTCAGCTAAATATATACAACAAATCTCATTGTCAACATCACTTTTTCAAAATAATCATTACCATAAAGTAAAGGAAAAAAGGAAAGTGAAGTCACTCAGTCATGTTCAACTCTTTGCGACCCCATGGACCATAACCTACCAAGCTCCTCTGTCCATGGGATTTTCCAGGCAAGAGTACTGGAGTAGGTTGCCATTTCCTTCTCCAGGGGATCTTTCCAACCCAGGGATTGAACCCAGGTCTCCAGCACTGCAGGCAGACACTTTACCGTCTGAGCCATCAGGGAAGCCATCATTACCATGGTGTGGATCAAAAGAAGCCTGTGACATCATTCCCACTTTATGGGATTTAACAATCACAGAGGACTTAAAGGTTCTGGGCCAGGTTTTGTGGGAAATTTTTAAATTGTAATTAGAGATTTTAATACCTCCCCTCAATAACTGACACACAACTAGACTGAATGTCAACAAAGATACAGGTGATTTGAACAAAACTATCAAACAATTTGCCTGGATTAACAACTATAGATCACTTCATTCATAACTGTAAAATACGTATTCTTTTCAACTGTACAAGGAACATTTACCAAAGTACACCACATTCTTAGCCATAACAGAAGTCTCCATAAATTCAAAAAGATTCAAGTCCCACAAAGTCTATTCTCTGACCACAGCAGAATTATGTCAGATATGAATAACAAAAATGTCTGAAAAAATCTGCAAATATTTAGAAATTAAATAACAAATTTCTAAATAATCTATGTCTCAAAGAAAAAAATAAAAGGGGAAACTAGAAAGAATTTTGAACTTACAAAAATAAAAACGCAACACATCAGAATTTGTGGGATGCCACTAAAACAGAAACTTTAGCTTAAGATACCAGCAAAAGAAGAGCAAATTAAAACCAAAGTAAGCACAGGGTATGGGATTCAGAGATAGAAACTACTGTGTATAAAACAGATAATCAACAAGGGTATACTGTAGAGCACAGAGAAATATAGACATTATAATAATTTTAAAGGCAGCATAACCTATAAAAATATTGAATCATTATGCTCTGTACCTGAAACTAATACAATATTGTAAATCAATTATATTTCAATAAAACTTTTAATTTAATTAAAAAAAAAAAAACAAAGCAAGCAGAGGAAAGAAAAAGAAAATAATAGAGATGAAACAATAAATCAAGCAAAACCAGAAAAACAAGAGTGTATAATTGAGAAACCAAAAAAGCTGATTCTTTGAGAAGATTAACAGAATTGAATAAACTTCTTGCCAGACTAATCACGAAACCAGGATAAGAAGAAAGAAAATATAAACTGCAATTATGACCATTAAGAGATGACATCAATACAAAGTACACACACACACACACATATATATTAAGAGAACAGTGGGGAATAACAGCAGTAACTCTGTGCTGAGAAATTTAACATCTTAAATGAAAGGGACAAATTTGCTTGAAGGCACAAAAACCCAAAGCTCACTGAAGAAGATATGGACAAACTGAACATCCCTTTATCTGTAAAGGAAGTTGAAATTATAGTTAAAAAACTTTCCCACAAAGAAAACTGTAGACTCAGATGGCTTTACTGGGAAATTCAAGCCTCCCTGGGAGCTTGGCTCAAACAGGAAGTAACAGCTGTAGGCCGCCCGCCTGGGCACTGAAGCGTGCCCCCATTGCGCACACAGAGCCTGGCAGCAAAGGCTGGGACACTTGCTAGTTCCACACATGAGGAAAGCTGTACCATCATGATCTGACCACTAAGAAAACTGAGCAGAGATTTCAGTGCTTATACATGATAAAGCTTACAAACTACAGAATCTGTTCAGGAAAGTCACAACGCAAATAAACAGCAACAACTATGACAAAAAGCAACAACCACAAATGCTAGCGAGGAGAAAGAATTTGATATCCAGAGTGTCCAGATTATTTTATGTACCGTGTCTAGCTTTCAACAAATGATATATATATGATATATGATGCAACAAATGAGATATGATATTTGCAAAGAAACAGGAAAGAATGGCTCATATACGGATATAAAAGCAGCTGACAGAAACAATGTCTGAGAAAGCCTAGTCATTACCTATTAGATATTATACTTCCTAGACAAAAGACATTAAATCAGGTATTTAAAAATGTTCAAAGAACTGAAGGAAACCATATCTAATAAGTAAAGGAGAGATCTGCTTCTAGAATGTCAGTGTGAGGAGCTCCATAAAAACACTCCCAGCAAAACTGGTGAAAATTATTTAAATAATAATAATGCTAAAGTCTGGAAATGATCCTAAGGGCACCCTACAAATACAGAAATATTCAAGAAAATCTACTAAAACTCAGTATGAGCATCAAGAGTGTATGGCATTTAAACACAACCCGTCCCTCCCTACCCGCGTCGGGCTGGACTAACAGAAACTCCAGGCCGAGTAGGCACAGCCAAGAACACGGGGCTCCCTCCATCCCAGTTCCCAGGCGAAGGCGACAATGTCTTTGGGAGAGAAGCAGAGTATCAGTATTTCTCATGCCCTTTCCCTTCAGCTACTTGAAGAACTGGCAGAATTTCTTTACAACCAAAGCTGCAAGAAAGATTTCCACGGAGCTGGGTAGAATGGGGAAGAAAGGCATAAAGTTGGGTCCTTCACCCCTGGGAAGAATCGGAAAGGAAGAGCAGGTTCGCACGGGTGGACCCTCAGCCCAGAGAGTGACCAGGTCAGGCCACAGACTGGTCGTCCCAGTCCTGGGATCCTACATGGAAAAGAAAAGCTCCTTTTTTTTTTTTTTTTTAAAGGTGTTCAGTTACGTTTTATGCTTTTTTCCCCCCAATACTAACAAAGAGAATTAATCCAATAAAAACAATAAAGAATTACCATAGTTTCAACGATGACAGTGAGGTTACCTAAGCCATCCGTCAGAGCTACATAGCTTCCTCCTCTCTCTAAATGGCCAACTGTCTTCAGGTAATACCAACCTGGTTGAGTAAACTGAGTGGTATGAGCTATAGAAAAGCAGAGAGAGATCCAAATAACATTAAAGTGGTGATAACAGGATTCTTCCAGAAATAAAAAGCTATCTACTTACTTGAGGCTGAAAGAGAACAGAGTATGCCACCCCAAAATGTGCCACTTTAGCACGCGCATTATTCTGAGCTGCTGGTGATCTAGGCCCAGAAGACGAAAGGAAAAATTTGTCTCTCCTAAACTGCCTGAAAGAATCTAGACAGGAGACCCGGCCCAGAAAGAGAGCTATTACCAACAATAACTTGTTATCTGAAAGACTAATCTTCATGGCACCGCAAATATCTGTTCTTCTCTTCCTGTGAATGGTCTTCTTCCCCTGTGAAGCTCCAGGTCCCTATCTCTTTCCTTTGCCCAGGATGGCATTATAAAGCCTCAATTGCCTGACTGCAAACTTGAGTCCCATATTTTTATGTACAAAATTAAATGTGTAAATTAAACGTGTTTTTTTTTCCTGGTGATCTGTCTTTTGTCAATTATTAGATTGACCAAAGAACCGAGAAGGTTAAAAGGAAAACTTTCCCAAGTATGACTGAGTCTAACAGCTAATTTCTATTTTGGAAAAAATATTTGCCAGCCGCATGTTTCAACTTCTGAGTAATTAGCCTAGTTAAATGGTATAATTATGGGAATATTCTTAGAATGACTGGTAAAAAATAAACAAACCACACTCTGTTCAAGACTACTGAGAAACTGCCAACAGTAAATAAAGTTATCTCCTCCCAGTTTTTGTTGATCTCTATTTAAACCACCTTAATATGACTACAAAGAATATGGTTTTCAAAAAGTTAATAAAATATTTCAAAAACTAAGCTTTATGGTTTTAAACAAGTTTATTTTCACAATACTTATTTATTGGGCACCTCCAAAGCTTGTCCTATAAATGTACTGAGTGATACTTCTTGTCTCATTTTGGGAGGTAACAAAATTAACCCCCCAAGAAACAGTGACAAAATTATAAAAGTACGTTAGTTCACTGAAATAATGTGGGACCAACTATTTCAACATTTAAGGAGTTAACCAATCAGGATATACAAATCCAAAGCTTAGCATTTTCATATTTATTAAAGAACAACCTGAGTTTAGAATAATGTCATGACTACATGGTCAATGTCATGACTACAAATCTCTGTGAAAAATACATCAACTGGAAAAAAGAGCCTGGTCTTAGAATAATCAAGAATGGAATACAGAGAGTAGGTTAGTTACCCGAAAGAGTCTTATAAAACACTAGGACAAATCTTGCTAAAACAGAGATACACTTAAAACTACTGTGTGTGTGCACACACGTGCACGCACGCACACACACACAGTGTTTCTATAACTCCCGCTAAGTGCTTTCTGCTTTGTCTCTTAGAAAGAATGGCAGGGTATGAGAGATGGAATCTGAACCATACCTGATACCCAGATAGGAGCTTCTACCACGTAGTGCCCACTCCACGGCTCCTGGGCAGTCATCAGTCCACAACGCCCGTACGGCAACTGTTGATAGTAACTAGCCACCAAGTTCCAAGCAATGGTGCTAAAAGATTGTTTGATAAAAGAGAAACACCAAGCAGCTTGTAATAAAAATGTAAATGTCTAGAAGCCTATAGTATAAAAGACCTTAGCAAAGTTTACACAAATACATGCAAGTGGTAAAATTACCACCCAAAACCAGAAAATTTAAGTTGCCTAAGTTCACCCACAGTTTGAAAAATCAAGTGAGGGATGCAATATCTTTTTAATAGTGAATCATATAATAAAAATAATGACCTACCAGTACCACAAACGTGAGTCAAATACAGATAAAGACTTTATTATACCTGCTTGTTTTCTACAGTCAGCCTTCTTAATGCCCCAGTTTCATGACATAATTTCATGACCTGACTCAGCGGCTGTAAAGTTTTACAATGAGAACTCTTAAGAGCCCGACTGCCAGGGCTCAAGTGATGGTGTAGGCAGACAGGGCAGGGGTTCCCAGAGGAAGAGAACCACACATAACTCTCTTGACCCAGGAGGAGCCATTTAAGGCCTAGGCCACTTTGTGACCTAAGCCTGCCCACAATGCTTGCCCCTGCAGAAGTCTCAGGAGTAACTGATTTTAAGGGAACAAAAGCATCTAAGCCAGGGAAATAACTTAACCATATCTGAGACGATATATCAGACCCCAAAATAAGCTCTATTCCTGTTCACAGCTTCCTGCCTTCTCTTTCTAGAGCTGACACATGTTAGGTATAGGACAGATGAACGAAATAAGGCAAATGCTTAAATCATTGAATTTAGGTTGTGAGACTATGGAAGTCCATTGTACTTTTTTCTACGTATTATGCTTTGAAATTTTTCAAAATGAAAACCTTTAAAAGTTTTAATAACTTACGAAGTCATATAGCCATTGACATAATTCTGATTCAATATGCGACCCCAGCAGCCTGCACCCACATCGCTATTTACAGTGCTAAAATCTTCAGAAGACCAAAGCTTCTTCTTAGTCAGCCTAGCATCCTTTGCTGTAAGCGTCCCAGGGTAATGAGCTCTAGAAAAGAAAGAGGGGGAGGAAATGTAAAAAGTCAGAACAGGCACTTACGTATATTTATTGAGTAAATACCCTCCCTGGTAGTTCCAGTGGGAAAGAATCCACCTGCAAGGCAGGAGACCCTGGTTCGATTCCTGGGTCAGGAAGATTCACTGGAGAAGGGGTAGGCTACCCACTCCAGTATTCGCGGGCTTCCCTGATGGCTCAGCTGGTAAAGAATCTGCCTGCAATCTGGGAGACCTGGGTTCAATACCTGGGAAGGGAAGATGTCCTGAAGAAGGGAATGGCTACCCACTCCAGTATTCGTGCCTGGAGAATTCCATGGACTATTCCATGGGGTCGCAGAGTCAGACACAACTGAGCAACTACAACTTTCATTGAGTGAAGAAACATAACATGTCTTTGCCAAGGTTTTCTATCCTAAAACAACAGGTAACTTCCAGGTAGATGTCAGGCTGTATGTAAGCATCTGCTTCCCACCCCTGGGTCTCAGGACACCCTGAGGATGAGATGCACTTACAACACACAGAAGCGGGGAGATCATCAGTGGGAAAGACCTCTTCCTGGAAACCGTAACAAGAAGGGAAGGATGTCGACAGATGGAGGCAGCAGAAGAAGCCTAGAACATTCCAAGAGATGAATGAGGTGGAGACAGAATTCAGACTTCCCAGGGGACACAGTGAGCTTGGACAGTAGAAAGGAAGGAGTGAAAAAGGAAACCAAAAGTAAGACTTCCCTGGCAGCCCAGTGGTTAAGAATCCACCTTGCAATGCAAGGGATGCAGGTTCAATTCCTGGTCAGGGAACCCACATGCTGTGAGGCAATAATGACAGAAGCCCACAGGCCACCACTAGAGAAGTTATCATAAGGAAGACCCAGTTCATTTGTTATAAAGAGATACAGTATTTATTAAAAAAAAAAAAAAAAGACTAATGAGCTTATTACATAAAGTATCAGTAGTATTTCCTGCCCTGCTCTACCCCTCATACAGAAAAAGATAGCTTGGCATTTACTACCCAGCAAAAACAAAAACACTAAAACAAAACCCACAAAAACCCACAGAGGACTCTTCTTTGAATAAAAATAAGAAGCTATTGTTTCGGAGCAGTGGCGGTTCTCAGCTTGGGCGATTCTGTCTGGTGGAGGAGGCTCAGCAGGAGTCGCTGCTGTTATCTGGTGTGCAGAGGCCAGAGACGCTGCCAAACGTCCTACAACGCCCCTAACACGTCCCCACGACAAAGAACCATCCAGCAAAAGCATCAGCGTGCAGAGGTGGAGAAGCCCTTCCCAGAGCAATGAACTTCTCCCTTCTTCTAGCATTTGAGAGGAGTCAGCTGAAATATAAACGTATATTCAGTGTTCCAAGGGTAAAATATTGTCATAATGATGGTTGTGGAAGTGACTGATTATTGAATATAAAAACAAGAAATTTTCAAATGTAAAATAGAAAAGAGGCTAACAGTATGAGAATTAGCACATGAACTCTAGGGAGAAGAGTATATACTTCCTAAGCCAACAACTACTGACAAAAAATTTAACAAAAATACAAGCAAAATAACAGAGACTCAATCAAATCACAATTCTTATCTTTGTGGTTTGGAACAGTAGTATTCTTAATGTTAAAAGAATGATTGTGAAGACCTATTTTAGTCTGGAAAATTCTGAAGGAGATGGAACTACCAGACCACCTTCCCTGCCTCCTGAGAAACCCGTATGCAGGTCAAGAAGCAACAGTTAGAACAGGACATGAACAACGAACTGGTTCAAAATTGGGAAAGGAGTACATCAAGGCTGTATATTATCACCTTGCTTATTTAACTTATGCAGAGTACATCATGCGAAATGCCGGGCTGGATGAAGCACAAGCTGGCATCAAGATTGCCAGGAGAAATATCAATAATCTCAGATATGCATATGACACCACCCTTATGGCAGAAGTAAAGAAGAACTAAAGAGCCTCTTGATGAAAGTGAAAGAAGAGAGTGAAAAAGTTGGCTTAAAACTCAACATTCAGAAAACTACGATCATGGCATCCAGTACCATCACTTCATGGGAAATAGATGGGGAAACAGTAACAGATTTTATTTTCTTGGGATCCAAAATCACTGCAGATGGTGAGTGCAGCCATGAAATTAAAAGATGCTTACTCCTTGGAAGAAAAGCTGTGACCAACCTAGATAGCATATTGAAAAGCAGAGACATTACTTTGCCAACAAAGGTCTGCCTAGTCAAGGCTATGGTTTTTCCAGTGGTCATGTATGGATGTGAGAGTTGGACTGTGAAGAAAGCTGAGCGCCAAAGAATTGATGCTTTTGAACTGTGGTGTTGGAGAAGACTCTTGAGAGTCCCTTGGACTGCAAGGAGATCCAACCAGTCCATTCTAAAGTAGATCAGCCCTGGGTGTTCTTTGAAAGGAATGATGCTAAAGCTGAAACGCCAGTACTTTGGCCACCTCATGCAAACAGCTGACTCATTGGAAAAGACTCTGATGCTGGAGGGATTGAGGGCAGGAGGAAGAGGGGACGACAGAGGATGAGATGGCTGGATGGCATCACAGACTCGATGGACGTGAGTTTGAGTGAATTCCGGGAGATGGTGATGGACAGGGAGGCCTGGTATGCTGTGATTCATGGGGTTGCAAAGAGTCGGACACGACTGAGCAATTGAACTGAACTGAACTGAACATTTTGATGATCTAAGTCATTTCAAAGTCATGTCTGACTCTCTGCGACCCTGTGGACTATAGCCTTTCCAGTTCCTCTGTCCATGGGATTTTCCAGGCAAGAATAATGAAGTGGGTTGCCATGTCCTCCTCCTGGGGACCTTCCCGACCCAGGGATCAAACACGTGTCTCTTACGTCTCCTGCACTGGTAAACAGGTTCTTTACCACTAACACCACGTGGGAAGCCCTTACTCTATATCCCAGAACTTCATTGTATGATCATAATATTCAGTTTTGATACCTCAAAGAAATGCTAATTTTAAGACTCATCTAGTTATCACTCAGTCAAATGTATATCTGGTATGTCTCTGGTAAAAATAAAAAATACTCAATATAAAAAATAATACCCTGGAAAATAATATGCCATTATGCTATTAAGATCTCTAGATATTAAGATTATGAGTAAGTTCCAACTCTACAGTTTTCTACAGTTTCCAAATTTTCTATAAAGAGTATGCATTATCTTTAAAATCCCAAAAGCATCTCTTTCAAAGCTATAGAAATAGGTACTATATCGCTCATTCAGAAATAAAGAAACTGTTACATTTTAAACCTGAGTGATTTATCAAATAATCTGAGAAAAGAGGGGTAGAACTGATACTAAAATCCAGGTCTCTTGTGATGCCCAGATCTACAGTTCAACAAAATAATGTAAAAGTTCTTTAAGAATATAATTTTTAAATGCATATAATTAGGCAAAACGTCTCTATCATTTCATGGCATGATTTTTCAAACTTTAAATGACAAGATTAAGATCACTGCAAGTAAACCAAAGTTTATCCTATCAGAAAAACATATGCGTATTACAGGAGAAATAGAACTTATAGACGAGGCGGATCATGGTAGCAGCCCAGTTTCTCTACCTCCCCACAACACTCCTCCCGAAACCAAACCAACCAATCTGGTGATGGAAATTAAAACCCACAGACAATATCCCCATCAAAGCCAGGTGACAGCGAGTCCCCAGGAGTCTTGCCGCAGGGGGACTGGGCAGGATCAGCAGACAGAATGTGGAAACGGTGGAGGTGACAGGTGACCAACAGGCACTCATTCCACGGGGGCAGAGCCTACCCTGAGTGCAAGCACTGCCAACAGCTGGCTAAAGGGAAAGCGTCCTCACAGGCTGGAAATCGGGGCCAAGGCCCCAGCAATAAATGCACTAGGAGGTGAAACACAACACTGTGACAGTTTAAACCAGATTGGTCCAGCAGGACTACAATGTGGGCTATACAAAGTAACTGTAAATCTTCTAGCAGCTACGTTTTAAAAACAAACAAAATTTTAATCATATATTTTGTTTAACCCAAAATACCCAAAATACTATCATTCAACATATGTAATCAATAGGAAAAATCATTAACAACTTAGTTTTCTATTATTAATACATCTTTAAAATCCGGTGTGTGTTTTATACTTATAACACTCCTCAGTTAAGACTAACCACATTTCAAGCGTTCCATAACACCTGTGGCTAGTGGTCCCCATACTAAATGATACAAACTGAAACTCTTCACTCTTTCAGAAATAGGCAGGAAATAATCTAAGCTATGGATTTTCCAGTAGTCATATATGGATGTGAGAATTAGACCATAAGGAGGGCTGAGCACCAAAGACTCTTTTGAACTGTGGTGTTGGAGAAGGCACTTGAGAGTTCCTTGGACTGCAAGGAGATCCAACCAGTCCATTCTGAAGGAGATCAGTCCTGAATATTCATTGGAAGGACTGATGATGAAGCTGAGGCTCCAATACTTTGGCCACCTGATGCGAAGAGCTGACTCATTTGAAAAGACCCTGATGCTGGGAAAGACTGAAAGCAGGAGGAGAAGGGGACGACAGAGGATGAGATGGCTGGATGGCATCATTGCTCCAACTCATGTCCATTGAGTCAAACTCTGGGAGATAGCAAAGGACAGGAAAGGCTGGTGTGCCGCAATCCAGGGGGCCACAGAGAGTCGAACCCGACTGAGAGACTAAACGGCAAATCCTTGCTGGAATGGTAGAGTCTCACCATGAGAATAAGCTCCTTGAATCAGAATCCAAATCGAGCAGGAACACTTAGGGTGAGGGAGAGACAACACTGCCTTCATAATTTCTAAAATGTAAACACTACTCTGCCCCTTAATCTAAATAAAACCATGTTTTTTATTTCTTAACACTGACACAATATTTCAAAATTCATCAATACATTATTACATTGTCATAGAAAGATTCCCAAAATACATACCTTTCAAAGAAAAAAAAAGAATGAAGTATCATTTATACATGTTTTAGTTAAGTAAATACAAGAAAGCAACCTTCTGAAAATATAATCAAAAGGGGAAAAGCCGGCAAAAACAAAGGCGCCGTCGACTGTCTGAGCAACCAACCAGAAACTGTTCATTCTCAAAGTAAAACATTCCTTACCCTATTACATCAATCACCTTCAAGAGCTCAGGGTCAAGCAGCATAGAAGCAGAAATGGGCTCCCAGAGATTATCACTCGCTATGATTTTCACGTGCTGGAGACCTTGATGGTTCAGCATTCTTCTTAATACCTTTCAGAGAGAGAAGCAGAACACAGGAAAGGTTAAAAATGAGTTTTCAGCTGCTGACTTATGACCAAGTGAGCTAAAGTGTCTTCAGATTCAACAAGCAGGATAAGAGTGTCAACATTATTTCTCAATAGAAATGTGCCCCATGTGGAGAGGTTAAAAAGCACTATCACTAAAATAATCTACGTCATGGGAATGTAAAAAGAAAAAAAAACCCAAGTGGCAAAAATATTTTAGAGGGATTTTCCCTCTGACTGTAAAATTACGTTTAGCCATAGAAAATTTGGGTGCAATGGTGGAAATTTTCTTTTGAAAAATCAGAGCAGTAATATCCATAAAAAACCACTACACTGATATGAATTCTTATAGGAATTTTCTTATGCAGACACAGTAAATTGGGATCAAATTAAATACACATTGCCTGGTGGGCTCCAGGGGGTTGTAAAGTCAGACACAATTGAGCACACATTTCCTATTTCATGGGAAATAGATGGGGAAACAGTGGAAACAGTGTCAGACTTTATTTTGGGGGGCTCCAAAATCACTGCAGATGGTGACTGCAGCCATGAAATTAAAAGACGCTTACTCCTTCGAAGAAAAGTCATGATCAACCTAGACAGCATATTGAAAAGCAGAGACATTACTTTGCCAACTAAGGTCCGTCTAGTCAAGACTATGGTTTTTCCTGTGGTCATGTATGGACGTGAGAGTTGGACTGTGAAGAAGGCTGAGCACCGAAGAATTGATGCTTTTGAACTGTGGTGTTGGAGAAGACTCTTGAGAGTCCCTTTGGACTGCAAGGAGATCCAACCAGTCCATTCTGAAGGAGATCAGCCCTGGGATTTCTCTGGAAGGAATGATGCTAAAGCTGAAACTCCAGTACTTTGTCCACCTCATGCGAAGAGTTGACTCATTGGAAAAGACTCTGATGCTGGGAGGGATTGGGGGCAGGAGGAGAAGGGGACGATTGAGGATGAGATGGCTGGATGGCATCACTGACTCGATGGACGCAAGTCTAAGTGACCTCCGGGAGATGGTGATGGACAGGGAGGCCTGGCGTGCTGCAGTTCATGGGGTCGCAAAGAGTCGGACATGACTGAGTTGAACTGAACTGAATCCTCAGACACAGGCATCACCTCCTCTCTGTGCCCCCTGACATTATTCTGCTAAATAAATCATGACTGATATTTCAGTTGGTCATATGGGACTCTACAGTTCCCAAATGTGAACTCTTTTGGAGTAGAAAAAGCACATTTTATCCTTGTATTCCAAGCACATATACACTGTCTGACAAACTAGGTGTTAACTAAATGCTTCCTGGCTGACTGATCGAATAAATAAATGAAATAAACTTAGTGGATATGACATGCTTAAAAGAATAAGACACTCAATTTAAAGAAAAACAATGTAACCATGAAATTCTATTTTTAAGAGAAAAGACATAATAAAACAAGACGAACAGAACTAAAAAGTAAACCAGAGAACACCTCCACTTGAAAAGGTAAGCTGCCATTTGTCTTCCAGTGATGGAAAGGGCCATTACTCTCAGATTTTCCTTTCCTAAAAAATAGCAATAACAGTAGCTACTCCATAAAGGGGGCAGTAAGAATTAGAGAGAGATAAATATTTAGGGAAAGTACCTCTAAAAGAAACACACTTTGCAAATATTCGGTTCAGTTCAGTCGCTCAGTCGTGTCCGACTCTATGCGACCCCATGAATCACAGCACACCAGGCCTACTTGCTATCTGTTTGCTAATCACAAATAGAAACATACAACACACTCCAACGTAACAGGAGAAAGAAAGAAAGAAACAGGAGTGAGATAATATACTACAAATCTGATACATGACAATGAAAGAAAAATCTACATTTCTTGACGTTCTAAAAATCTAAATGATATAGTTGTTCCGTAACAATTATCATAATTATACAAATAATGAATTTTTAAATAGGAAAATTCACCACAACTCTATAGACAAAGGCAATTTGGGAATTAGAAGGAATTATATAATTTTACGTTACAACTGGCAAAACACATCACTGTGGTGTAAAAAATCCAGTGTTCCTACTACTGATTTCCATGGAACTATAAAGGAATTTTTCACTAATAACTTAAAGATAAAAAGATTTTAAAGTTGTACAGACCTTGATATAATTAACGTCAAATGCCCTCTCATTCCAAATCTGCAAAACAGAAAGTCAAAATGTCAGAACTGTAAGATTTTGTGTCAGAAAGTAAACGCTACTACTAAGATGCCTCTTCCCTCACCATCTTTCATATTATCTGGAAAGCCATTTCTCTTACTTAATAGAATGTCCTACTATTAAATTTATAGATATTTATAAGACAACAAAATTTTTAATTAAAATAGTATTTTTAAAAACCTTAACATATTTGGAGGGTATTTTTCAAAAAGTCCGTTACTCCAGAGATTTCTTAAAATGGAATATTACATCATTCAATACAGAACGGAAGACAGTGTATGCCAGGCACTACGGCAGGCACTGGACACTTCCCACATAGGACTGTGGCAGCGATGCTTACCAGTCCCTACAAGCACTCCTGAAAGCCAAGTGGCAACAAGGACTCTGCACAGGGGTCATGTCTCCAGCACACACAGAGAATCACAATGATGTGCGACACCACGAAAGCAAACTCTTAATGGAGACAGATAAAAGGAACATGCACAAATCTCTTAGGCTTCGAATAACACAGCATGAGGTTTCGGGGCTGAAACAGAACTTCACTAAGACTTCCATTCTGCACCTGAGAGATGGGCATGGCTTCCAAAGACTCTTGTCACTCAAGTGATTCTGGTGGCGGTGGTTCAGTTGCTAAGCTGTCTCCAACTCTTGCAGCCCCATGGACTGGAGCCCGCCAGGCTCCCCTGTCCATGGGATTCTCCAGGCAAGAACACTGGAGTGGGTTGCCATGCCCTTCTCCAGAGGATCTTCCTGACCCAGGTCTCCTGCACTGCAGGCAGATTCTTTACCAACTGGAAAGTGATCTTATCAAAGAAACTTCCTTACCATGGCGTGCGGTTAGAAAGAGTCCAAAAGAGATGTGAATAACCCATTTTCTAACAGAAACATTTTCTGTGACTTTACCATAATAGAATGTTGCAAGACTCACTCCTACATTTAGTTTCACTATGGGTTAAACATATTTGGTATTTAAGAAAGTTCTCAAACACAATAAACTAACTTTCAGTTATAATCTAGGGAAGCATAACAAAAACAGTATGTTCTTGCTTCTGGCTTCCTACAGCCCCTGGTTTGCCCTCATGCCCCATGTCGGGTCCTAGGATCCTGTAGTGTACCTGCTGCAGTGTCTGCCCCTCTCACTCAATTCAAGGGCTTATTAATCGTGCTCTCCCCAGGATATACTAGTCAGAATGCCGGCACCACAGCAGCAGCACTGTAATTGCTGGCTAACTGCATGAAAGCTTTTAAAATCAGTTTTGACAGCACATTTATTAGCCGCAGTGTATAGAGACCCACTGTGCGTGTATGAGGCTCCGTGGGGGCACAGTGCGGGGTGGGGCATGCCAGCCAACAGACCAGCTAGAAACACAACACGTTAGGCCTCGCATTTTTAAATCATTAAAAGGGGTTAAGTAACAGCTCAGGACAAGGGCAGGCATAGTTCTAACAGCCTGCCTAGTCAGACCCACCATTCGTATTTTTTACAGCCTGAAAGCTAAGAATGGATTTTACAGTTTTAAGCGGTTACATCTTAAAGGGTTATATAATAATCTACATAATATCTTTCCTTAATATTGCCTTCTGATCCACAAAACTTAAAATATCTACTCTCTAGAACTTTTAGAAGTCTGCTACCCTCTACTTTAGGACCACAGAAGATTGAGGGAGCAAAATGAGATTAATCAGTAAACTATAAAAGTAAACACATTATTGTTGTAAGAATTATTAACAGAAAAACTAGAGAAAGCTTGGAAGAAGGAGAATTTGAGCTGGGGTGGTACCAAAACCAAAACAAAAACAGCACAGGGAGGCATAAACTACATACAGGTTTCAAAAGTGGGAAGATTTGGATGGATGGAGAGGAAGAACCAATGGTGACATAGAGGCAATCTGTCAACAGACACCAACAGAACAAATTAGTCTCAGAACACAAAGATGTCAACAAATGCCAGAAATTACTTTAAAAACTATAAATAAATATTCAAAGCTTAATCATGTTCTGAAAAATATATTACTGACTCCGATGTAATCAATGTCCAGGTCGTGATAATGCTTGCACCCCACAATCCAGGTCACGATGTAGTAGGCGGTCAGCTGAAGATTGACGTAAGGCCAGTTGAAGCCCTTCCCCAGCCATCCAGGGAACGACCACGGCAGCCCTGTGGAGACGAACAGGCAGAGCTGGAGCCGGTGTGAAGCACGGGCACCACGAAAACCAAACCAAAGCACAAAGGCACCAACAGCCTAAGCAGACAGCCAGCCAAGGGCTGACGACGGGCAGACGCGTGCCGCGCACAAATGCTCAGCTCCCTTCCAGCTCACAGGCACAGTAGCTCCCTCCCCATCCTCAGAGCCAGGCTCCGTGGTTCTAAGTGCTCTTCCAATAAAAAGAAATGAAAACAAACAAAAACCCCTTTCTCAATATTTACCAACAAAAACAAATGTAACATATAATTTAATATCCCACCCCCTCCGTCCCCCCGCTAAAAAGATATTCGATGTACAATTTTTGTTCTCTGAAGGCAAATCAAAAATTTTTGAAAGGCTTACGCTTAAGCGAGCGACTCAGACAGTAAAGAATCCACCTGCAATGCAGGAGACCCCGGTTTGATCCCTGGGTCAGAAAGATCCCCTGGAGAAAATGGCTACCCACTCCACTATTCTTGCCTGGAGAATTTTATGGACAGAGGAGCCTGGCGGGCTACAGCCCACGGGGTCACAAAGAGTTGGACATGACTGAGCAACTAATACTATGTTTAACTACTTCTGTGAAGCAGGTACAATACAAATTCCTCACTCACTAGTACCTCTTCTTACAACTTGAAGCTACTTAAATACTAATTAGTAAGGTAATCAAATTTTGCAAAACTGGTTTTTCTTTATGGCAATATAAGTGCCAGGACTCAGTAGGGAAATACCCCTTTGTTATATGATATTGAACAAATAATCCACATTCTTCTAATACCCCAGTTATTATTAAGTTTAAAAAAAAAGAGAGAGAGAGAAAGAAAAGCAGCACTAATTATGATTCTAAATCCTAATTCTCTTACTAATATATGAAAATAAGGTCAACATTAAGTTCCTTAACTGTTAATATATGTTGCCAATCTACTTTACCATTGAAAAATAAAATAAAATAAAAATGACAAAATGCTTATTTTTCTAAACTCCAGAAGAATGCCTAAGTTGTATCTACACAAGAAATGTGACATTAAAATAATGAAATGTTTTAAAACAGTGAAATGCCAAATACATTCTGAAGGCCCGCCATGAGTAAGTCTTTGTTAGGACAGGGTTCAGCCTGCCAGATTTTCTGCATTTAAATGAGAACTGACCTTGAAAGCAGCCCAGGGGTTAAGTATGTGCTGAAGTCAATGATGCTTTTTACTGCTCAACTTCTGAGAACTCTTACTAAAGTCCATTTACACAGAACACACTGACTCCTCACTTTTTTTACTTAGAAAAACTTACGCTTGTCCTTTGATGGTTGAAAATGATTTTTAAAATAACGTGAAGTTAACCCCTATAAACTAAGACCATCAGCAAGAAAAAGAAATGCAAAAAGATTGTCTGAGGAGGCCTTACAAATTAGCTGAGAAAAGAAAAGAAGCTAAAGGCAAAGGAGAAAAGGAAAGATATACCCATCTGAATGCAGAGTTCCAAAGAATAGCAAGGAGAGATAAGAAAGCCTTTCTCAGCAATCAGTGCAAAGAAATAGAGGAAAACATTAGAATGGGAAAGACTAGAGATCTCTTCAAGAAAATTAGAGATACAAAGGGAACATTTCATGCAAAGATGGGCTCGATAAAGGACAGAAATGGTATGGACCTAACAGAAGCAGAAGATATTAAGGAGAGGTGGCAGGAATACACAGAAGAACTATACAAAAAAGATTTTCATGACCCAGATAACCATGATGGTGTGATCACTCACTTAGAGCCAGACATCCTGGAGTGTAAAGTCAAGTGGGCTTTGGGAAGCATCACTATGAACAAAGCTAGTGGAGGTGATGAAATTCCAGTTGAGCTGTTTCAAATCCTAAAAGATGATGATGTGAAAGTGCTGCACTCAATATGCCAGCAAATTTGGAAAACTCAGCCGTGGTCACAGGACTGGGAAAGGTCAGTTTTCATTCCAATCCCAAAGAAAGGCAATGTCAAAGAATGCTCAGACTACCGCACAGTTGCACTCATCTCACACATTAGCAAAGTAATGCTCAAAATTCTCCAAGTCAGGCTTCAATAATACATGAACTGTGAACTTCCAGATGTTCAAGCTGGTTTTAGAAAAGGCAGAAGAACTAGAGATCAAATTGCCAATATTCACTGGATCATCAAAAAAGCAAGAGAGTTCTAGACAACATCTATTTCTGTTTTATTGACTATGCCAAAGCTTTTGACTGCGTGGATCGCAACAAACTGTGGAAAATTCTTAAAGAGACAGAACACCAGACCACTTTATCTGCCTCCTGAAAAATCTGTATGCAGGTCAAGAAGCAACAGTAATAACCAGACATAGAACAACAGACTAGTTCCAAATTGGGGAAGGAGTATGTCAAAGCTGTATATTGTCACCCTGCTTATTTAACTTATATGCAGAGTACATCATGAGAAATGCTAGACTGGATGAAGCACAAGCTGGAATCAAGATTGCTGGGAGAAATATCAATAACCTCAGATATGCAGATGACACCACCCTTATGGCAGAAAGCGAAGAACTAAAGAGCCTCTTGATGAAAGTGAAAGAGGAGAGGGAAAAAGTTGGCTTAAAGCTCAACATTCACAAAACTAAGATCATGGCGTCCGGTCCCATCACTTCATGGCAAAAAGATATGGAAACAGTGGAAACAGTGGCTGACTTTATTTTGGGGGGCTCCAAAATCCCTGCAGATGGTGACTGCAGCCATGAAATTAAAAGACACTTGCTCCTTGGAAGAAAAGCTATGACCAACATAGACACCATATTAAAAAGCAGAGATATTACTTTGCCAACAAAGGTTGTCTAGTGAAAGCTATGGTTTTTCCAGTAATCATGTATGGATGTGTGAGTTGAACTATAAAGAAAGCTAAGCGCCGAAGAATTGATGCTTTTGAACTGTGGTGTTGGAGAAGACTCTTGAGAGTCCCTTGGACTGCAAGGAGATCTAACCAGTCCATCCTAAAGGAAATCAGTCAGGAATACTCATTGGAAAGACTGATACTGAAGCTGAAACTCCAATACTTTGGCCACCTGATGTGAAGAACTGACTCATTGGAAAAGACCCTGATACTGGGAAAGATTGAAGGTACGAGGAGAAGGGGATGACAAAGGATGAGATGGTTGGATGGCATCACCAACTCAATGGACATAAGTCTGAGTAAACTCCAAGAGTTGGTGATGGGCAGGGAGGCCTGGCATGCTGCAGTCCATGGGGTCACAAAGAGTCAGACACGACTGAGCAATTGAACTCAACTGAAGCCCTATAAAATGGACCTCAATAAATCACACAATTTAGCCTGAATGTGTAAGCCTATTTGAAATAACCAAGGTCATTTCAAATGATAAAAATATGCTTCTGTGTGTGTTTGAAATCTTTTATAGGACTGTACACTGCTACAGGAGAACAGTACAAGGAATATAGTCCCAGGTGAGGAATTATCCTGCTACTAGAATTTAAGCTCCACAAGGAAAGGATTGTTCTAGGCATCCCCGCCTCGAACAGTGACCACCACATCCTTGAGGTTCAAAAAACAAACAACAACAAGAATCACTTCTGTATGCACCTCTTCTAGAAATGGGATCCAGTGATGTATGTAACACACAGTCTTGCAGGTTAATTGGGATATACTGCAGTTGACTATAAACTGGCACCTCCATCTACCTCTACAAGGATTACTCATGGGTGCTGTACTGCCGATTTTCAATACCCCCTGAAAGGAGTTCAGGGTGGAGAGCAGAAGTGAAGCACTCTGTGATACATACTTTCAGGAGCCCATTTTGTGAGCCCAATTCTTGTATCTCCTCGTCTCTAGAAAAGCCCTAAACTCCTTCATGGGGATGCCTGCCCCTCATGACCGGCAGAAACCTTCCACAAAAATGTGAAACTGACGGCAAGTGCTCCCCCTCACCAAAACCCCACACCCGCCCACCTCCCCTGCCTCCCTGGAGGCGCCCTTTCCTCTTTCTCAAGGGCCGTCTCCCGGGCTGCAATCCTCATTTTGCCCCAGAGAAAACTTAACTCTCACGTTATACATTTTTTTAAGTTGACACAGTTGCATATACAATATACAATCTTATAAACACTGCCCTTTTACAAATTTTAATGAGACGTTCTGTTGAGGAAATCACTATAATACCACACACAAAAAAGAAAAACACAGAATAGACTTAGGTTCTAAATATGCTTTTGACGGTTACTAATTTTCCAACCTTAAGTCAGTGGTATAACTCTCTCAGCCTCCACTGCTTCTGTAAAATGAGAACATAATGCCTCCCTCCAGAGGCAGGATAAGTATCAGACACAATATACAAGAGCTAAGGAAGACACGTGGCTGGCACATGCTTGGCTGCGGTAGCCTACTGGCAGTGTTAACCACACGATTAGCACTTCCGCAGTAACGGGCACTCCACACACCCAATTCAGAATTTTAAAATTAAAAGGAAGCAGACTATAAAAGTACGGCAAACTTCACTTCTTACCTATGAGTGTAATATTAGGGTTCCGCTTCTTAGCTTCCTTCATCAACCACCATTCATATCCTCGGAAATAATTCTCATCTAATGCGTAGTGCATGTGGGAGGGCTCTGTGCCATCTGAAGGGGAGAGAGCAAACAGAAAGGAGACTCTTAATGGTGATTCATAGGCCACACCCTACACACACAAACATATTGCAGCGAAGTAGCTTCCAGATCCAATCCTGACCTGGGGCACATAAGAATAATCTTATATAACTTAAAGGGAGATGATCAGAGCATTACTCTGAGCATCACAAAGGTCTTAAATAATAAGCCACAACTTTCTATCATAAGCCGTGAGTGTTATCAGCTCACATAGCTGAAAATTTCTAGGACTAATATCCTGCTGGGAGTTGGTCTCTCGGGTTTTCAAATCCCCATGCCCAGCTCTAAGTTAAGCCCACCTCAACTTTTAGCTTCTCAATCCCAGACGTGAATCCTGAGCTGCTAAGTCCCAATTTCCAAACCCTGTGCCTTGAGCCTATAACATGCCTCCTTAAATCAAGAAAACAGAACACTGAGAAAATAGGAATGAGCACACTTTCCCAGTGTAAGAAAAGTCTATAGTAATCTCTATAGGGTGTCTAGGTAGGTAAATAACACCAATCCTCACATGTTACCACGTTTCACATACATCTGGCCTGGGAGAGGCACCCTAGCCCTTTCCTTCTTAAATGTAAACATCAGAATTCACAAGAACTACCTGTTTCTGTATCTCTTATCTCTAATCTAGCTTCAGCAAATGAAGATGGCCAGTCATTATCTATTCTGCAAAAAAGGGTTTCAAAATAAAATGCATGTCTTCCTATAACAGCAAGGGGATGGTTTTGTTATGGGTTTTTTTTTGTTTTTAATTTGCATTTTTTCTTTCAGCATAAATTAAATACCAATACCACCACGCAGATATATCTATTTAACAAAAATTACTTACAAGTCACTAACAGGAACACAGGCATATGGACAACACTCTAAGACTCACTATAATGGAGTCTAACCCATAAAAAAATAAGCTATATATAATCATTGAGAGAATTTTCTTCTTCCTGAAAATCAGAGACCTAAAAAATTTTTAATTGACTACATGTATTACACAAAGTCAATCAAAATGATGACAAGAAAGACTGCAAATTTACTGGTTAAAATTATTTTATTTTTAAAGGACATAAATACTGTATCTTTGAAATACCAACTATTTATATTTTGCCACATATTTTATTTAAAGCTAATAACACCTCTTTTTTTACATGTTTAATATGCTAAAAACTTACTATCTTAAAACAGATGTGTATAAGAGACAGACCAAGGTCATTTCAAATGATAAAAATATGCTTCTGTGTGTGTTTGAAATCTTTTATAGGACTGTACACTGCTACAGGAGAACAGTACAAGGAATATAGTCCCAGGTGAGGAATTATCCTGCTACTAGAATTTAAGCTCCACAAGGAAAGGAATCATGCTAAAAACTTACTATCTTAAAACTTCTTAGTAAAATTTCACTCTCTCCCTATTCTCTGTCTAGTGACTATAGTTTATAAAAAGCTGTGGATTTATTTACTACTGATTCTTCAACTAAATAAGAAATCTAAAGTCCACAAGCTGCTTTGTATGAAAAAATACATGTTTTGATATAATCTTTTTTAAATAACTATAATGAAAAAGGAACAATAAAGAACAATCTAAACAGTAATCAACATCAGAAAGGTTGGCATTATTTATATTCTGAAACCACAGTCTATGAGTTTAGGTACAGGTTCAAATATTGGAGGCAAATATCCCAGTCCCCAAATCCTCCTACCTGTTGTCTGCCCATCACCACCTATTTCAACTTTTAGAATATGCAATGAGGCACCGAAGTTTGGCTGGGGAAAGAAGTAACAATATTAACAGTATGATTCATTGTATGAAGGAAAACACTTCAAGACAATTACTAATCACTGCCTTTGATTTTACAGATGAGAAAACCAAAGCAAAACTTCAAATAGATAGTAACTTATTCCATAAGTAATTTACCAGATTTTTAAAAACTAGAATTGTGAAGATGCTAAAGACTATTGCTGAAATTCACCACAGTTTCTAAAATATCACAGATACCATTATATCATTATTTACTACCTTAAAGAGATAATCCAGTATCTCAGAACGGTAGGGCTCTGGGTAATTTACTAGAAGTCGGGAGGTTGCCTAAAAAAAAAAAAAAAGTTTTCAAAAGCATGAATAAAACAAATCTGATCATGAGCACTTTTTCACAGTGTTTATGCATGCCATCTAGCATGTCCACAGTTAGCCAGCTCGTGGGCAGCACCAAGCTATGGGAAGTCGTTTCCCAGGTTCTTTGTTCACCTACCTTTGTTTTGCTCATCGCTGGGTAAATAGGGCTGATGTCTGTCCAACAGCTAAAACACAGGTTCCCAGCAACAACCACGTTTCCCTTCTGCTGAGATGAGGGTTAGTGATGGTTGGCTGGGAGGTTACGGTTGCTAAGTCTATTAATGAATCTCATTATTACAGATTTATCTTGAGGACCTAGGCTCCGAGAGTGGTTATTAGAAGAAATAAAACAGTTTCTCTACCTCAAGACTGTTTGTCACCTATAATATCTGGGGGCCAAGAATGGGAAAGATGAATCTCAGGCAATTTTTCTCCTCAACATCTTGTAGGAAAATATTACAAGCAGCAATTCTTGAAGAAAGCTCTACTCTCCTCAGGCTTATTAGAGGTTTAGAGGTGCTATCTCTTGCTGTTAAGAATGCCGTCATGATGGTCCCCAGGCCAGGCTAAACAGGAAAGCTCACACAAGACTGGCATCAAGCACCGTTTACAACAGCTAGGACATGGAAGCAACCTAGATGTCCATCAACAGATGAACAGATAAAGCAGCTGTGGTACATATACACAGTAGAATATTACTCAGCCATAAAAAGGAATGCATTTGAGTCCATTCTAATGTGATAGATGAACCTGGAGCATATTATACAGAGTGAAGTAAGTTAAAAAGAGAAAAACAAATATCATATATTAATGCAAATATATGGAATCTAGAAAGATGGTACTGATGAACCTATTTGCAGGGCGGCATTGGAGATGCTCAACTTCAGCTTCTTCAGCGTTACTGGTTGGAATGCAAAAGTAGGAAGTCAAGAAGCACCTGGAGTAACAGGCAAATTTGGCCTTGGAATGTGGAATGAAGCAGGGCAAAGACTAATAGAGTTTTGCCAAGAAAATGCACTGGTCATAGCAAACACCCTCTTCCAACAACACAAGAGAAGACTCTACACATGGACATCACCAGATGGTCAACACCTAAATCAGATTGATTACATTCTATGCAGCCAAAGATGGAGAAGCTCTATACAGTCAACAAAAACAAGACCAGGAGCTGACTGTGGCTCAGATCATGAACTC
>SJYT01012413.1:102281-122036 GCA_006410635.1 Cephalophus harveyi
ACAGAAGGGAGAAGGCCCGGGGGGGGGGGGGGGGGGGGTGGGAAGTGAGAGGGAGGCTCCAAAGGGTGGGGACGTATGTATACCCGTGGCTGATTCATGTTGTTTGGCAGAAACCAACACAACATTGTAAAGCAATTATCCTCCAATTAAAAATCAATAAAATTTTTAAAAAGACTGGCATTAAAATGCATGGATAAAGAAAGGTGGAAGAATAAAGAGATGAAAGAATTTCCCTCCCCCCAGGAGCTTTCAGAATAAAGTTCAGATTGTTCAGTTTTATACCCAAATTCCTTATTTGGATTCTAACTCACATCATCTATCTAGGTATGCTGCTGCTAAGTCGCTTCAGTTGTGTCCGACTCTGCGACCCCATAGACGGCAGCCCACCAGGCTCCCCTGTCCCTGAGATTCTCCAGGCAAGAACACTGGAGTGGGTTGCCATTTCCCTCTCCAGTGCATGAAGGTGAAAAGTGAAAGCCAAGTCACTCAGTTGTGTCCGACTCTTCGCAACCCCATGGCCTGCAGCCTACCAGGCTCCCCCGTCCATGGGATTTCCAGGCAAGAGCACTGGAGTGGAGTGCCATCGCCTTCTCCCTATGTAGGTATAACAAACGAATATATCTTTCTTCTGTCTCCATTACTGCCTTGCAAATAGATTCATCAGTACCATCTTTCTAGAGTCCATAAATATAAATATACGATATTTGTCTCTTTTTTATTTACTTCACTCTGTATAATAGGCTCGAGGTTCGTCCACCTCATTAGACCTGACTCAAATGTGTTCCTTTTTAAGGCTGAGCAATGTTCCATTAGATTTATGTACCACAGTTTCTTTATCCATTCATCTATCAAATGCACTCTACACCCTCATCTGGCCAAATCCAGTCCAAGCTTTCCGGTCAAACTCCACCTCTTCAAGGAAGACTTCCCTCTGCTCTTGCTCAGCGCTGTGACGCAGGTGCCTCTCCCATGGACTGTGGCCTCGCAACAGGTCCACAGCACCACCATTAACCCCTCTCTCCCCACACCCTCATCACTGTTTCACCTCTGAGATCCTTGGGGACAACGACCGGGTTCCATTCAAGTTCATATCCCCACTTATTCAATAAGCATTTATTTAATCTCTCTTATGTTATCATTAGCTTCACCAGTACAGGCAACATAATAATAGTCTGAGAGCTGGAATCCCGATTACATCATTTACAAGCAGTGTGACCAAGGGCAAATTATCATTTGCGAAGGGTCGTCTTACTCATTCAGCTGTCCCAAGACTAAATTCAGCTATAGGAAGAACTTAGCACAGTCACTGGCACATAGTATGCGCTGAAGAGATAACAGGCATTGTATACACAAATTGCTTTTAAAAATACAGTCACTGCCTCAAAGAGCTTACAGACTAGTAGAGGCTCCAATTTTAAAGTGAATGAGTGCTGTATAGGCATGCTAACCTACTCCTGACCCAAGGGAAACAATGCTGCCTGCTCTGTATCATGCTAACAACATATGCTGCCGCTAGAACAGTGTGCTTTGCTGTTTGCAGGTTGTTTTGTTCTCTATGCTCTTCTATCCTTAACAAAGAAAGGGCCAACTGTGAGCAATCATACGTCATTAGGATATTGCCAGCTGAGTCACACCCAGTGCAGAAGCATCAGTTTTATCAACAATAGTTAGCAGTGTAGCCAAGTGTTGAACTGTACCATGAAGCAATAACAAATCACCAAATTACTGATACTAATCCTGCTCCCTAAATAAGGCCTGTTATAACAGCCAAGGACGAAGCCTTAGCACAAAAATTGGAAAACAGTTATGTTCTCAATAAATGGCAGGCACTGAGTGTATTTTTCACTTAAAATCCTTGGATAACTTCCTCCCCCCTAATGTACGAAACAGAATGATACTAACCAATATTAATCACGTTGCAGATGCCATCCTTTGATCTTTGACATCTATCCTCACAATGTTCCAACCAGGCAGGTATCACTGTGTGCCCAGAAAAAAAATCTGAGATACAGAGAGGTTAAATAACCTGCCCAAGGCTGTACAGTGAGTGACAAGGAGGCCCAGAACAGATCCCTGGCAATCTGGTCTTAAGTCCATGTGCACCATACTGCTTTCCCTACCAAATATGCAGATTAAATGAGAATATTCCAAACACTTACTGCTACAAACTGTGCTATATCCAGGGACTCCAGAAAGGAGTGATGTGCAAATATAGTATTGCAATCATTTTCATTCAATCAGTATTTACTGAACTTCTGAGATGAGTAACACATTATACACGGGACACTATCAGAAAAGTTTCCTGTTCTGGGTTATGAAACAAACCGCATTTTAAACAGAGTTAATAAACATAAAATAACAAAAGATTTCCACTCTGAGCAAGTTAAACAATGGATTTAACATCAAAGGAAAGGTGTTAGGACATGATGAATCCTCATTTTATGAAATACTGGCTATCCTAGGTTTAAACCACCAAAATAAAAAGGAGAATCATAGTAGTAAAGGATAAATACAGTAGCACATTAGTCTACTCTTTATCTTTACCAGCACCTATGAGTAAGGCTGCAACATCTGAAAATAAAAGTATAAAAATCAGTTGGTTTAGGAAAAAGATTTTTTGCCCAGAGCAGAAGGTCAGATCTGCTATCAAACTAAAAACTTAGTCATTCACTGTCTCTTCCTTTCTGGAGTGCAAGGGCCTAACTGAAGTTCTGATTGCCCAGGAATCCACTTTTCAAAAATAATTATGTTTTATGGTATGTCTATTTAAAAGTAGTCCCACAAATCTCATTTGTAACTTGAAACCTTAGAGTTTTGCTAAGTTAAATGATGGAAATTCATTACACACATAATTTCCAAATAATATAAAACACTGAAACATTAATACTGAACACAGGTTTATCTACTTTTGGTTTCTTATTACAGAGAAACAAAACATATTTAAATCTATTAGTAAAAACGTTCTGTCACTAGAAATTAAGGTTTCTAAGAGTTAAGCAATCTAATTAATATATATAATTAAAATACTAGAAATAATATGAGAAACAATTCAAGAAAAGTAGGATGTATTTTGGCTAAGAAAAGGTATGAGGTAGGGAGATATATTTCTGTTAAGGGAAGTGAAGGTAATTTTGTCCAAGAGAAAATGAATGGATATAGAAGCTGGGAGAGGGAATTTTACCTTGTGTAGTCAAGCTGGCCAAAAATTAAATTATAAGCACTTTTTAAAATAAGCTTTAATAGTATACTTATGAAAAACTAAGAATTATTCTTAATCTGCTAAAAAGGCAAATTTTTTTAGACTATTGGTCTGTTCTTGATAAGCTTGGGAAAGGTTCTTTACCTTTTAAGGAACCTACCTAGGAAATAAAGATTCAGATATTATCAAAATAATATTCTATGCTTCACATTATCTTTATCAAATCTTTACTTTAAAAAAAGAAACCCTGAGTCTTCTCTATTAGAAGAACTAAGGTTGTGGGTGGGGGTGGTTAAACTGGGTTTAAATCATGTAACTTTATACATTTGCCAGTGAAGTTCTTGTCATTTTGGTTAAATGGATAATTAAGTATTGTTTCACAGTGACCAATGACCCTATTTAATCAAGTGTTTTAACACCTTTTGTATTTTTGACAAACTTCCCCAAATAAATTCTAAAGAAGTCTTTTTGACCTCATATTAACTTCCTGAGATTTCTCCAGATGGGCCCTGGACATCTCAAAGATGTGTTCTTTCTCCTTATAAAAAGACATGAAACTAATTAGGCTTATTTGGCATGTTAAACTGCATAGTAAGCATTGTCAAGTAAGATGTAACACTAAACTTTCTTTAGTTGATATTTGTATTGATACATGTTATTAACATATGTGTTTCAGAAATTACATGAAATTTCTAGACATCTGCTATATCCTGGTATAATGCTATCACTTGTAATTCTAACTATTATCTTAAAATGCTATACGTTACAGAAATAACCAAATTTCCTCATCAACTGAATTACAATGAACTTTATCAGATTTTTAATATGCCTGTGTTTAAGCCTTTTTGTCATTTACAGATAGTTATTGCTTTACTAATGTTTTGGCAAAAATGTTCTTCCAAAAGTGCTTCATCTTCAAGACTTTTGGAGAGAACTCTTCGCTTAAAGCACAGGGTTCTTTCAGATCATGTTGATGAACTGGGTAAGAATTTACAGAACTCTAATGCAAAATCACTGCAGATGGTGACTGCAGCCATGAAATTAAAAGACGCTTACTCCTTGGAAGAAAAGTTATGACCAACCTAGATAGTATATTCAAAAGCAGAGACATTACTTTCCAACAAAGGTCCGTCTAGTCAAGGCTATGGTTTTTCCAGTAGTCATGTATGGATGTGAGAGTTGGACTGTGAAGAAGGCTGAGCACTGAAGAATTGATGCTTTTGAACTGTGGTGTTGGAGAAGACTGTTGAGAGTCCCTTGGACTGCAAGGAGATCCAACCAATCCATTCTGAAGATCAGCCCTGGGATTTCTTTGGAAGGAATGATGCTAAAGCTGAAACTCCAGTACTTTGGCCACCTCATGCGAAGAGTTGACTCATTGGAAAAGACTCTGATGCTGGGAGGGATTAGGGGCAGGAGGAGAAGGGGATGACAGAGGATGAGATGGCTGGATGGCATCACTGACTTGATGGACGTGAGGCTGAGTAAACTCCAGGAGTTGGTGAGGCCTGTCCCTCCAGGACAGGGAGGCCTGGTGTGCTACAATTCATGGGGTCGCAAAAAGTCAGACACGACTGAGCGACTGGACTGAACTGAAGGTAAAACAAGAATCATAAAACTGCTAACAAAAGATCAAAATCAACAACAATTATAGGGAACTGAATGATCTGTGAGGATAATTATAATTTTTATGACATTTTATCCAAAACATTGTTGCTTCTTGAATGTTTTACTTCTTCCAGATTTGTGGAAAACCTTTTTCCTAACCTGTCTATGACTTGTAGCAATTTGTTAAGTATACCTTTCCTTGTAAACGAAGATAAAACAGGTTTCTCCCTATCTGATCCCTCCAATATTCAAAAACTCTGAGTATTCTTATTTTCACAGCAATATAGTTATTTGTGAAAGTTTACTAAGAATCTGTCCTCCTCCTAAACAGGACACAATTAGAAACACTGGTTATATTACCAAGGTTTTAACTAACATGTCATATTTGAGAGAGACCTACACAGACTCAGATATAACCAGACAGATTTAAAAAATTTAGGTTGACCTATGGAGCCAATTCTTCAGTGCTCAGCTTTCTTTATAGTCCAGTTCTCACATCCATACATGACTACTGGAAAAACCATAGCTTTGACTAGACAGACCACTGTCAGCAAAGAAATGTCTCTGCTTTTTAATATGCTGTCTAGGTTGATCATAGCTTTTCTTCCAAAAAGCAAGTCTTTTAATTTCATGACTGCAGTCACCATCTGCAGTGATTTTGGAGCCCCAAAAAATAAAATCTGTCACTGTTTCCACTGTTTCCCCATCTATTTGCCATGAAGTGATAGGACCGGATGCCATGATCTTAGTTTTGTGAATGTTGAGTTCTAAGCCAGCTTTTTCCCTCTCCTCTTTCACTTTCACCAAGAGGCTCTTTAGTTCCTCTTCACTTTCTGCCATAAGACTGGTGTCATCTGTGTACCTAAGGTTATCGATATTTCTCCCAGCAGTCTTGATTCCAGCTTGCACTTCATCCAGCCTAGCATTTCACATGATGTACTCTGCATATAAGTTAAATAAGTAGGGTGACAATATACAGCCTTGACATACTCCTTTCCCAATTTGGAACCAGTCTGTTGTTCCACGTCCAGTTCTAATGATTGCTTCTTGACCTGCATACATATTTCTCAGGAGACAGGTAAGGTGGTCTGGTATTCCCATCTCTTGAAGAATTTTCCAGTTTGTTGTGATCTACACAAAGGCTTTGGCATTATCAACAAAGCAGAAGTAGACATTTTTTCTGAACTCTTGTTTTTTCGATGATCCGACGAATGCTGGCAATTTGATCTCTGGTTCCTCTGCCTTTTCTAAAACCAGCTTGAACATATGGAAGTTCATGGTTCACATACTGTTGAAGCCTGGCTTGGAGAATTTTGAGCATTACTCTGCTAACATGTGAGATGAGTGAAATTGTGCGGTAGTTTGAACATTCTTTGCACTGCTCTTCTTTGGGCATATAAAGAAATATGCCCAAAGCTTTCTATAAAGAAAGCTGAGTGCCAAAGAATTGATGCTTTTGAACTGTGGTGTTGGAGAAGACTCTTGAGAATCCCTTGGACTACAAAGAGATCCAACCAGTCCATCCTAAAGGGAATCAGTCCTGAATATTCATTGGAAGGACTGATGTTGAAGCTAAAACTCCAATACTTTGGCCACCTGATGCGAAGAACTGACTCATTGGAAAAGACCCCGATGCTAGGAGGGATTGGGGGCAGGAGGAGAAGGGGACAACAGAGGATGAGATGGTTGCATGGGATACTGACTCAATGGACATGAGTTTGAGCAAGCTCTGGGAGTTGGTAATGCACAGGGAAGCCTAGCGTGCTGCAGCCCATTGGGTCACAGACAGACACGACTGACTGAACTCTACTCATAGAGCCAATGTCAGTGAACTCTGTACCATCATTTTGGCTGCAGTCTTCAGGCAAGAGTACTGGAGTGGGTAGCCGCTCCCTTCTCCAGGAGATCTTCCCAACCCAGGGATCGAACCCAGGTCTGCCACATGGCAGGTGGGTGCATTGCAACCCATTGCAGTGGGTTGCAGACACGGCAATCCACTCCAGTATTCTCACCTGGAGAATCCCCATGGACAGAGGAGCTGGGTGGGTTACAGTCCAAGGGGTCACAAAGACTCGGACATGACTGAGAGACTAAGTACGGCACATGGAGCCAATAAAGCTCCCTGGAAAAATCAGCCTGGTAACTTGCTTACAGGGTTCCCAGAAGCCTTACCAGGTAAGTAAGAAAGGTCACTTCTTAGCAGATGCAGGCATCTCAGAATATTGGTGGACCTTGAGAAGAAAGGAATTCACCCAAATCTATTAGAATTGCAGAGAAAGTCTGATGATAAGTTCACGGCTTGGCTTTCTAGCCTTGAGATTTTTAATAGCCCAATCTGGGATTCCTTGTGCAAATGTCCAACAGAGCACACTTAAAAGAACCTATATGGTCAGTTATTATTGGGGCTGCACTTATATAATCAGGGCAAGTTTAATAAGACCATACTTATTTTGCAAGGAAATTAGCCTTATTTTGGTTATCTTTAATAAAAGGTGGAAGTAAGGGGTGATGATAAAGAGAAAATTATATTTCAGTGAAGAACTTGAGTACACTCTGCAGATAATCAAGACTGTAGCCTGCCAGGCTCCTCTGTCCATGGGATTTTCCAGGCAAGAATACTGGAGTGGATCGCCATTTCCTTCTCCAGGGGATCTTCCCAACCCAGGGATCAAACCGTGGTCTCCTGTACTGCAGGCAGACTCTTTACCATCTGAGCCACCAGGGAAGCCCATTATCAGATTCTAGTCCTGTTGTCTTTGAGGTTTGTTTTCTACCTGTAAACTGGACCGAATACTGAATTCTTCTCATTTCTTCCAATATCTGAATACAGCTTGTCAAACAAATGTTTCTTTTTCCCACCCTTCTGACTTTAAATTATTAAGAACTAAAATTTCCCTTTTCCTGAAATTACGCAACCTCAAGTGTGATAACTTTATACAAACTCCAGAGAAATCACAACAGTTCATATCTGAACAACCTTCATGCCTGTTGCTCTGTGGACCACTCACAAAGATCCCGAGATAGTCAAACTCAACTCAGGAAGATCTATGATTGCCACCGTCTGTCCCCACTCCATCTGAAGATGTTCTACATCAGAAATCGTGACTGGCTGCCCTCAGGATTCAGAATAGGTTTACAATCTGCTCCATTAGCCACTGTTTTCTTTTGTGTTCATAGAAATGTCTATTACATAAACTGAATCAAGTATTTGCACCATACAGACCTAACCTTGTAAGCACACTTGCATCACTGTCTCCTGAAATGAGACACAACTCTTTAACGGAACTGACCATGGTTGGGTGAGATATGGAGCAATCCACCAACCCAGGACAGACTTAAACCCACTCATAACAGATGGCCCAAAATGTTAATCACAGTATTACCTAATCTTTGAACAGATTCCTGGGGCCCCAAGATCACTGACCTGGTTTCAAGGTGTGTCCTTTCAAGCTTAGGACAATGGCTACCAATTGGATTGCAAACTATTGACTGTAGTATAATTACAGGAGTGCTACTGTAATCCTTTCTAAATTACAACAGGCCCTATCCCTTACTTTCAGTATATCAGCTATTCAGGCAGTTTAAGGTCCTCACCACTTACTTGGATACCTGGGCCTTAAGGGTGGCTTGCAGTGCAATCCCCAATGGTCAGGTTTTTCCTCTTTTATAACGCAAATGCAGGACTCAAGCTTTGATTGCAAAGCATCCACTTCAAAGAGGTATCCATTTCCAAGACGGCTATCTCAAATAATCATACTGCAGCCAAAAAACCCAGAGCCGAGCTGAGGTTGGGGGGAGGAGGGAGTTCTTTGCAAGATCTTGGTCAGTTTCGCTAGCCGACCATCATTAGGGCCACTTTTTCTTTCCCTGAACTTTTATTTTTTTTTTTTTTCCTGAAGGCCTTTTATTTACTTCAAACACTGACGTCACCAGAGTCTGAGCAGACACAGTGTTTTTCGTGATACCCCAGAGTCCAGCAGTGTCCCATCAGCCTGTTCCGTAAGCACGTGGAACATGCGTTAAAAATCAATAGACAGACAGACCCCTGTATTCCAGTTTGTTAATGCAGCAGTGCAACTGGCTGACTTTTCTGCGGGGCCGCAGCAAGGTTTAGGAAAGGTCAGGAGTATTCATAGGTGAGAAAAGACGAACCTGCCCTGGAAGAGTCAGCGAGTAATTAGACAAAGCGCTGCAACCCACGGGCCGCTGCAACCCACGGGCCGCTGCAACCCATGGGCCGCTAAGCCACCTTCACCACCCCCACCGGGGCAGGCCTCAGGGTGCGCCCGTGCAGCTTGTAGCCCACTTTGTTAACCAGAGCCACCGTGCCCGGCTCCTTCCCCTCAACCGGCGTGTGGAACAGCGCCTCGTGCTCGTACGGGTCGAACTTGGCACCCAGGGGGTTCAGCCGGAGCAGGCCGTGCTTCGTGAACACCTTCTGGATCTGGACTTCGGTCATCACGAGCCCCTCGTAGAGGTTCTTCAGGTGCGGGTTGTCGTCCCAAATCTCTTCCTTCGGGACACACTGCGTGGCCTTCTCCAAGATGTCTGCCACCTCCAGCAAGTCCTTGCAGAAGCCCTGGATGCCATTTTTTTTTTTTCCTGAAGGCCTTTTATTTACTTCAAACACTGACGTCACCAGAGTCTGAGCAGACACAGTGTTTTTCGTGATACCCCAGAGTCCAGCAGTGTCCCATCAGCCTGTTCCGTAAGCACGTGGAACATGCGTTAAAAATCAATAGACAGACAGACCCCTGTATTCCAGTTTGTTAATGCAGCAGTGCAACTGGCTGACTTTTCTGCGGGGCCGCAGCAAGGTTTAGGAAAGGTCAGGAGTATTCATAGGTGAGAAAAGACGAACCTGCCCTGGAAGAGTCAGCGAGTAATTAGACAAAGCGCTGCAACCCACGGGCCGCTGCAACCCATGGGCCGCTAAGCCACCTTCACCACCCCCACCGGGGCAGGCCTCAGGGTGCGCCCGTGCAGCTTGTAGCCCACTTTGTTAACCAGAGCCACCGTGCCCGGCTCCTTCCCCTCAACCGGCGTGTGGAACAGCGCCTCGTGCTCGTACGGGTCGAACTTGGCACCCAGGGGGTTCAGCCGGAGCAGGCCGTGCTTCGTGAACACCTTCTGGATCTGGACTTCGGTCATCACGAGCCCCTCGTAGAGGTTCTTCAGGTGCGGGTTGTCGTCCCAAATCTCTTCCTTCGGGACACACTGCGTGGCCTTCTCCAAGATGTCTGCCACCTCCAGCAAGTCCTTGCAGAAGCCCTGGATGCCATATAGTTTGGCCTCCTCCACCAATTTTTGGCTCTTCTGCCGCAAGTTCTCAGTATCTGCTAGAGATCGTTTATATTTTTCCATGGCCTCCTTCAGCTGCTCTTCCAGCTTGACCTTCTCTTCCATGAGTGTCTTCTCCGTGGAGGGAAGGTCTGTCTTCTGTTCGTTCTGACCCGCGTCCTCTTCCAGGTTCTGGCCGCTGTTCTTCTGTTTTGCAGCTGTGCACAGCAGCCGAGGAGAGGACCTGAGAGACAACGCGAAAGCCGGAAGGCTGCGCCGCGCCAGCCGCACACACCGAGCCGCCATGACTGCTGCCGGCACTGCCTTCCCTGAACTTTAAGTTCCCACACTTAAGATTTCAGTTCACCAAAGAAAAATAAGCCACAAAGCCCAAGGCCTCCACCCTTGACCCTAAGGAAAGCAGAAGCCCAGGCCCACACCCTCTGTCTCTCTACCTACCATCACCAGGTGTGACCCAGGTATGCCATGTGCTTTCCACCTATGAGTAATAAACTTTTGTTTTGTTAAAAGTTTTCCGGATGGGTATCACCGAGGGCATCTTGCAATCATAAGAACCACAGAGGCCAGTGTAACAACAACACTGGTTATCAATAGGATGAGACCTGCCCAAAACAGCCACCCAGCAAGCCTTCAAACTAGCTCTGAATTGCATCCAAGGACACACATTCCATCTGACTCAATTCAACAAACAACCCATTCAAGAGTTCAGCCTTGCCATTTTCAAATAAAATCAGCTCTAGCTCTGTCCTGGGGAACAAAAAAGAAAATCCCTCTCATCCAAAGACCTGCCATCACAAATGCCACGAACTCAAAGGCTATAAACATAAGGGGGTAAAACAAAGACAAGACAAAGGTTAACAAACTGACATGACTAAGCAAGTTGTTAGGCGCCAAGAACAATCATGCCACTGTGGCAAGCTCCCAGGCTTGGGAGCCACCTGTTAGCATAACTAGGGAACTAAGGGAATTACCAGCTGTGCCCACGCAGACTTTGTATTAAGCAGGTATGGCCCTCGTCTCCCTTAGGAACTTCCCTGGTGGCTCAGCTGGTAAAGCGTCTGCCTGCAACGCAGGAGACCTAGGTTCAATCTCTTGGTCGGGAATATCCCCTGGAGAAGGAAATGGCAACCCACTCCAGTACTCTTGCCTGGAAAATCCCATGGATAGAGGAGACTGGTAGGCTCCCTTAAGTATTTTAGAATGCCTAGATAAGAGGAACTTATCCCAACTGACACAGCCTAGAAAAGACTAAGGAGACAAGCCAATTAAGTGTAACTAGTATCCCGTGTGGGATCTTGAAACTGAAAAAGAGCAGTGGGTAACTAAGGAAATATGAAAGGAAGTAAAGACTTTCATTAAGGTAACCAACATTGGTTGGGACAAATGTCCCATACTAATGTGGGATGCTAATAATAGAAGAAAACTTGGTTACAGGGTATGTGACAACTCTGTATGGTCTTGGCAAATTTTCTGTAAATCTAAAACGATTTCTAAAGTTAAAAATTCATTAAAAAAAAAAAAAAAAGAAAGAAAACAAGCTTGCTCCAGAGGTCCTTGAATCAATAAAAAAAAAAGTTCTCTCAATACCTACAACGAGAATCAATTGGTGCCTTTGTTAAAATTTGTTAAAATGCAGGTTCTCAGGCCCCACGCCAGAACTCTAAAGTCAGAATGGGAGCTGGCGAGAAGGCCAGAGTCTGCGTTTAAACAAACAGACCAGGCGATTTCTTGTGCACCTTAACGTTTCCCTCTCTTCGCACACATAAACAGCCACCAAGGAGGCCTCTTCCAGCGGGCAACTCACCCCCTTAGGCCTTTGCCATCCAAGGGCAAAACAGTCCTCCAACAGTTAAACAATCCGAGAGTACCAGCTGATACTGGTGTGGCCTGATATTAGAAAAAAAGACTTTAAAAAGCCCCAGTTTCTGGCTTCTCGCCTTCCTAAAGAGGACCTGAGGCACCTGCCGTCCCTTTAAACAAAACCGACCGGACGCCTGCCCCCTTGGGAAGACCCCAACCGCAAGCTGCAGTCCTGACCCAGGACTCTCCGACCCCCCGACCCCCCAAAATAACAAGCGCACTCAAAACATCCCGCCAGGGCATCCTCTTCGGCGGACCGACGCTCCGCGGGCCCCCGGCCATCCCTGGAGCGACCCTCCCGGAGTGCCCTCTTCAAGGTGAAGAGACCCTTCCCCTCAGGCCCCCTGCTCAAGCGGAGGACGGATTTGAGCCCCCCGCCCTGTCACTATCTAGACCTGTCAGTCGGTGGACCTCCGGACCCCCATCTGTTTAACCTAACCGTCTCTCTGGGGTCATCTTAAACCAACGAACGCGGGGGCCAGGCGCGCGACCGCGGCGTCGAAGCAGCCACGGCCGGGGGCCCGCCTCCGGCGGCGACGCGCGCGCGTCGAAAGGCTGGGCCGCGCCGCGGGGGCTTGTGGGACGGGGCGGGACCGGACGCCCCCCGCCCCGCTCCGAGCGTTCCTCACCCCGCCGCCGCTGACCGCTCCGATGCCGTCGAACTCCCGGCCCAGCCCCTCGGAGTCGTCGAGCACGTACGCGCCGCTGGGTGCCAGCAGCGCGCACAGCAGCAGGGGCACCGCGGCTTGGCCCGCCAAACCCGCGGCGGCCGTCATGGCTTTCGCCCGGCGTTGCCGGGAGGCCTGAATTAGGCGCTCAGCCATTGTGTGACAGGTCATATGACTCGGGCGCCCAGGGAGGCGGGTCCCGTCGCCGCCATGATGGAGAAGGGCAGGAGGCCGCGGGTGCCGCCGCCGCCATGGTGAGTGTGGGCCGCGGGTCGCTGACGCAGCCGCCTTCGTGTTGTGCGGTGGGGAGCGAGTCTTTTCGAGCGGGCCCTACGTCTGGTTGACCGCAAGTTTCCGCGTTTGTCACTTCGGTGCCCCGCCTCTGGCATCACCTACTGGAGCATTTTATCGAAGAAAAAGAAGGCTATCCAAGGCCAAGGCTTACCATGGACCTCCCCAAGCATCAACATTCAGAAAACTGAGATCATGGCATCCAGTCCCATCACTTCATGGCAAATAGATGGGCAAACGGCGGAAACAGTGGAAACCGTGACAGACTTTATTTGGGGCGCGGCGGGGGGGGCTCCAAAACCAATGCAGATGGTGACTGCAGCCATGAAATTAAAAGACATTTGCTCCTTGAAAGAAAATTATGACCAACCTAGACAGCATTTTGAAAAGCAGAGACGTTACTTTGTCAACAAAGGTCCCTCTAGACAAGGCTCTGGTTTTTCCAGTGGTCGTGTATGGATGTGAGAGTTGGACTATAAAGAAAGCTGAACCCCAAAGAATGGATGCTTTTGAACTGTGGTGTTGGAGAAGACGCTTGAGAGTCCCTTGGACTGCAAAGAGATCCAACCAGTGAATCCTAAAGGAAATCAGTCTTGAATAATCATTGGAAGGACTGATGCTGAAGCTCCAATACTTTGGCCACCTGATGGGAAAAACTGACTCACTGGAAAAGACCCTGATGCTGGGAAAGATTGAAGGCAGGAGGAGAAAGGGGCAACAGAAGATGAGATGGTTCGATGGTTTCACCTGCTCAGTGGACATGGGTTTGAGTGGATTCCAGGAGCTGGTGATGGACAGGGAGGCCTGGCGTGCTGCAGTCCATGGGGTCACAAAGAGTGGGACACGCCTGAGCGCCTAAACTGAACTGAAGCCTCTCAGGGCACTGGTACCACGTGCCAGTCGGTGGCTGAACTAGAAAGAGGACCCGGCTCGCAGCCTCTGCCTTAGTCCCCATTCAGCTGTCACCTCCAGTGGATCACTTAGCTTCCTGAGCCTGAGTTTCCCCGTTATGTAAGAGGAAACAAGAAGACCAGCCGCAGGGGGGACATTTGATTAAATGGCATACAAACAAGGAAGCAGACAACGCAGTAAATCCGAGCTGAAAGTTTCACCCACTTAGCAAGTGTTAGCTGATGAGGTAATTCATCCTGATAACTACTGTGCAGCTGCGTAGGGTACTTTCTGCTGCCGTTGAAATGGTTCCCAGCAGATACCCCTGAATTGGTAGGAAAGTTGTGAATTGTGTTGGGATCCCTGTCACATCCAGCACTGAGCTGAGATTTCTGATTTCCTTGGCATTGAAGCAAATTGGAGAGACTACTGAGAGACTACAGAGAAAATATCTCTGAGCCCAATCTCTCCCTAGACAAAGCCATGGAGTTGGTTATCAGTGCCTTTGCAAACCTGGGATACCACAAAATGGCAGGGAGACAACCCAAACGCTATTCAGGCCGAGGGAGACTTTGCAGGGTTCTATTTGGAATCTGATTGTTTTGCCCCTTTACTGCAAACCTAAATGTAAGTGTCAAGACTACAATTATATTGAGTAAAAGTTTATCTGAGCAGTACCGTAAACACACTCATCACGCCCTTAAGGATATCTGTAGGTTCGTAGTGGACAGTATGCTCACTCTTTAACATTTCCCTAAGTTACTGTTGATCTACTATTACCAAACACTCCCAGCTGGTGTCTAATGTCCTAACCCAAGTATTAATAGTGTCTCTCTCACCCTCAAAAATGTTCTGGTTGCATGGTAAGATACATAATTCCCTGTATATGGTCACTTGTTTTCGTTCACGTTTTCTATTTTCCGTACAGCACTTATCTGACCTACTTTCCTTACAGTCACCATTCTGTGTGATTATGCTGTATTCAAGTGTGTAGCTATTCAAGTGCCATGGATTTCTCTTCCCAGATCACTGATCCATCTGTTCTAATAAAATTTTAAACATGGGTTGGCGCACCAGTGGATGCCTGACGTGGTTGATAAGTAAATGTTAAGCTTCCTACCAACCCTGAGATTTTGTATCTGTGATATGCACTGCGACCCCATGGACTGTAGCTCTGTCCTGGGAGTTTCCAGGCAAGAGTACTGGAGCAGGTTGCAGTTTCCCTCTCCAGGGCATCTTCCCGAGCCAGGGATTGAACCCGAATCTACATGCATCTGCAGCATTGACAGGCAGGTTCTTTGCCAGCTGAGCCACGGGGAAAGCCCTGAAACATATGCACAATAATGTAACCAGGAGGGAAGTACCAAGGTGAAAACAGAGGGAAAATACCATACAAGCAAAATTGGGAACTTGGAAATCAGAACCCAGCGTATGTCATCCTGTAGTGCACCGGTGTACCTTGTACTGGGGAGGCACCCTATAAAGATTTGTGCAGTGTGCAATAGCTGGTAAAGAGGACACAGAATGTTTAACAGAAAACGTGTACAACTAGTTCCTATTAGTTCATAACCAAAGTAATTCCTTATTAGGGAAAACATCTCTTGTTTCAAATTTCTCATTTATGCTCAGGGAACCATTAGACAAGAAAGTTTCTGATAAAAAAGCAGTAAGTGCAAGCTCAGAAAGAGATACTTGGACTGTTGGGCACAGCACTGCTACTTGCTGAAGATGTGAAATAGAGGGAAACAGCAGTTCCCAGACAAGTGATGGGGTGTCGGCTTCCCCTGCGTCTCTTTTATCGGGATCCCTGAAATATACCAGACAGTAAGAAAAGAGGGTCTCTCAGTTCTCAAAAGTCAGATGAATTTTAAAAATAAGGAGTTTTTCTCTTAAATAAACAGTGTTTCTGAGTGTCAAACTGCACTTCAGCCCCAGCAAATTTCTCAGTTTTCTGAAGTGAAAATGTGATCAAATCAGATGATCTCTTGAGGAAAGTGAGCGCAGTCTTGTCTAAAAGATGAAACGTTGCTGATAAAGTCTGCTGTCTCACTTTCAGAAACGGTTTTACTTTTAGGAGCCTGAATTAGGCTGCCAGAAATTCAGGGCTACAGGCCAAGCCGTCGTCTTCTTTGTACTTAAGTGCAGCAGTGTGCAACCCATGGTGGGTACTCAGTATATATGTTGAACTTAACAGAAATTAAACTTAAATGGAACTTAAATAGAAATCACCGGTGTGATGGTGCCTCAAATCACTGGGAAAGATGGGCTTTTAAAAATGTGATATTGAGAGAAAGATCAAATGTTTGATCTATGCCTCATACCACATCTAAGTATAACTACCAAATGGATAAAGCTCTAAATGTGTTTTTTAAAAAATGGAAACCTAGAAGTTCTATTAGAAAATACAGGCAAATTCCTGTATAACTTGGGGTCTGTATAAGACTCAACATCTTGACACAACAAAATAAAAGTTTGATTTTTAGGAAAGTCACTAAATAATCATATAAGAGGATAAGAAAAAAAATTACTTCTAGATAAGTTGGAAGCATTTCTTAAAGTAAGAGTCCACCAGGGTCAAAAGTATAAAGTATTCTCTTTTCATGAACTATCCTGTAACATCTGCCATTTATCTGATCTTTACGACTTTTATGTAAGTTGTTTGATTTCAGTTGTTAATTACATCACTCTCTGTTCTGTGACTTCTCTCAGTTAACTCGGGGCTTTATACAAAGACAGTAAAAATAGTTCAATGGACAGAATCCACATAATGGAATAAATTATGTATTGTTTACTAAACATTTTCTTAAGTATAACTACAGATAAAAACTGCTAGAATAAGAAGCAGTGTGGTAGAGTAGTTAAGCCAGTATGATCAGCCCTGGAGCCAGACTCAGCTCAGTTCAGTCGCTGCATAGCTTCAAATCTCTCCTTCCACCTGTTAGTTGTGTGATTTCAGACAGGTTTCTTTACATTCTTCAGGCTTCAGTTTAACCATCCATAAATAGAGGTGATGGTAGAACTGTTAATATGAAATTTAGCTGAATTAATATTTATATAACAGAAGAATGATCAGCATATACTACAAGCTATTGAAGGGCGTATTATATGAACAGTAACATCGATGGAATATAGATTTAACTAGAACATAACTCAAGTTTACTGCTCTCCACAGAACCAAGACAGTCCCGAGGGAAAGGATTCTTCCTGTCTTTGCACTGGTTTGAATTTTGTTGTCTACGGTCATCCAAATCCGTGTCTTCCTGTGTGTGGCTGATCCCCCATCGTGTGAGTCTTGGTGGGAGGCAGATCCCACCTCCTTCAGGAGTTAAGGCACCGCACCGTCCCTCTTCCCACCCTCAGCCCGTGAGCTCTGGAGCCCCAGTGACCAGGACCCCTCAGTCAGTTCCCCAAACATGGGACTTTGTTCTTAGAAGCACGATTCAATGTACAGGCCTCTGAGAAAGCAGCCCGGAGCAGAGTCCAGAGGAAGGCGGAGCTAGAGGCGCCCCGGAGGGACTGAAGTCCCCGGGGCAGTAGAGGGAGGCGCACCATCCTCAGGGCTCAGGCAGGATGGCGTGAGCTGCCCTTCTGGTCCTTTGCCAGGAGCCCACTTCACAAGGCTGATTCTGCAGCCTTGGCAGCAATTCTGTGCCATATCTCGATTTCTCTCTAAGTCTTTTCATTTTTTTGCTCAGGGTTAGCCAAAGATGGTGCTGTTGCCCTCAGCGAAGAACCCTGACTGATACACCAGGTTATAATGAGACTGGAAATGATCACCACAAAGAATTCTCAGCCTCCATATCTGCATTACCCCCACTTTAAAGACTGCCTTCACCCCGTGTAGTTCTTCTGTTGGTAATTGTTAATGCACGTGTGTGTGCTAAGTCACTTGAGTTATGTCCGACTCTCTGCGACCCTGTGGACCATAGCCCACTAGGCTCCTCTGTCTATGGGAGTCTCCAGGCAAGAATACTGGGTGGGTTGCCATACCCTCCTCCAGGGGGTCTTCCTGACCCAGGGATCGAACCTGTGTCTTACATCTCTTGCGTTGGCAGGCTGGTTCTTTACCCCTAGTGCCACCTGGGAAGCCCATTAATGCCTGGATTAGCTCACGTGAAGAACGCCAGGAAGTTTTGTGGTCCTCCTCTGTCTCACCCATGATGCATCTGTTCGTCTTTGGATTCTCAGTATCTTTTTTTGCACTCCTGCCACGGTATGAATTCTAGAGTCCACCTAATTTCAAGTCTTAGGCATGAAAAAAATAACAGTATCCGTGGCTCAGAAGATTTTTTTTAAACATCTAGTACAATTCTGTCCAATAAATAGAAGACAAAACATGGATATATAACTTGAAATTTTCTGGCAACCACATTAAAGTTGATCAAAAAAAGGCATATGAGATTAATTTTGATTAATATTTATTTACCTCAGTATTCATGGGGGTCACAAAAGAGTTGGACACAGCAACTAAATAAAAATAAAAACCCAAAGTATTGTTGATAAAAATGCAGTCAATATAAAAATATATCAGTAAAACAATTTGCAGGTTTTTTTATAAGAAGTTTTCAAAAATCTAGATTTGTATTTTATAGAGATTGTTGTTGTTTAGTCGCTTCTGACTCTTTTGCAACCCCATGGACTGTAACATGCCAGGCTCCTTCTGTCCGTGGGATTTCCTAGGCAAGAACGCTGGAGTGGGTTGCCATTTCCTTCTCCAGGGGATCTTTCCTACCCAGGGATCAAACCCACATCTCCTGTGTCTCCTGCACTGGCAGGTGGCTTCTTTACCACTGAGCCACCAGGGAAGTTGTTTTGTACAGATAGTGCATCTCAGTTCAAAGGAGCCCCATCTCAAGTGCACAAGAGCCTATGGGCTGTACCCGCCAGGGTCCTCTGTCCATGGGATTTCCCCGGCAAAACTCCTGGAGTGAATTGCCATTTCCTTCTCCAAGTGGTTCAGTTATAATAAGCTAGTACATGTCAGTAATACTCTTTCCTGAATGCTAAGAGCCATTCTGGCAAATTACTGGCCCTGAGGAAGGGATTGTGAGAGCCCCCAAATTACAGCCAGTTTGTGCAAAGTAGTGGAGACCCAAGTCTTGTGACTGGCATCTGATGTGGAATCAGTCTAGTGCCGCTGAGCTCTTTCCTTGTAGAATCTGATGCTATACTCCGGGTAATTAGTGTCAGAATTACTAAGTTGTAGAACATCTAGCTAGTGTCTGGAGTATTGGAGGATTCATTTTTGGTAGAAAGGAAACCCCATACGTGTTATGTCAGAAGTGTTCCACGGGCAGAAACAGAAACGGTAGTGGCCAGTCCTCCCATGCACACACACACACACACACACACACACACAGAACAAACGTAACCCCACCATGTGTTTGCGAGAATCCCCTGTCAGTATTTGCTTTGCCTCCACTGCTCTGATCTTGCTCCCTGGATTTCAGATTTCTGGCTCCATAATCGGACCATCAGTATTGTTTGGGGCTCTCTGCCTCAATTCATAGGCTACTTCAACAGCCCTGTCTTCCCACTTTCCTTAATTAATCTCAACTCTGACAGTTTGGGATAAAAGATCTCCCCCTCTTGCATTCTGGCCCCAAGGAAGCCTGAAATGCTATCTGGGTTCCTGCCCATCTCCCCAGTGTCAGCAGATATTTGGATAAGAAAATGCTTTCCCACCGCCATCTCAGACCTTGAATCCTGCCTAATACTATGGGCTGAACTTATCCCCTCTAAAGTTGATATGTTGAAGCCTTAACCTCCATGGTGACTGGATGTGGAGACAGAAACTCTAAGGGGATGATTAAGGTGAATTGAGATCATAAAGTGGAACCCTGCTACAGTAAGAGTAGGGTCCTTATAAAAAGAGTCTTCTTCCTCCCTCCCTCTCCCTTCCTCTCCCTCCCTCCCTCTCCCTTCCTCTCCCTCCCT
>SJYT01012413.1:122109-151337 GCA_006410635.1 Cephalophus harveyi
GCCCAAATTAGTTCGCTCTGGTTACATGTGGGGCATTCCGGCCTGATTCTGAAAAAGCACTGCAGCCCGTGCCTCCTTGCCCAGCCACCACTTGGTGGTGGCTGATGCAAGTGTCTGTGCTGTTTCTCCGCTGGGGGAGTTACCGTTGGGCTCGTAATCTGTTGGTTTTAATTATTTATTTTTCTTCCCTGTTATGTTGCCCTCTGTGCTTCCAAGGCTCACCACAGACTCGGCAGTGAGTGTTTTCTGGTGTTTGGAACTTCTCTCTTTTTAAGACTCCCTTCCCAGGATGGAGCTCCCTCCCTACCTCCCTTGTCTCTTTTTTCATTTTTATATTTTTCCTACCTGTTTGTACAAAGTAGTGGAGAAGTTGTAGAACATCTAGCTAGTGTCTGCCCACCCTCTCTCTTCCTTCTACCCCACCACCCGTCCCCCAGGTGAGGATATACAGTGAGAAGACCGCTATCTGCAAGACAGGAAAAGAGCTCCTCTCGTGGTAGACACCTTGATCTTGGATTCCAGCCTCAAGAACTATGAGCAAAGTTCAACCGTCGAAGCCCCCCAGTCTGTGCTATTTTGTTACAGCAGCCTGAGCAGACAAGCACACCTCCTATCTCTTTGTACTGCTTGCATGTCCAAACCATCAGATTAAAAAAAATTTTTCCCAGACAAGAGTTTTTTAATCAGCAATGAGTTACCATGATTATTAGAAACATTTGCTTAAAACTGAGTTAAGAACATGCCATAAACCCAGAGAGTTAACAGAATATTTTAGTTATATAAAAAGGGAAACATTCTTGAAGATTGACACTTGCCTGAATTAATCCTGGGTTTACAATTTAATTTGACTTCACACTACTGGCACCTAGAATCCACATCGTGACATTCACATCAACTCAACAATTTATACACTGAATTTGTCATCTGTTCCTGTGTCACCAATTATCCAATGTCCTGCAGTTGAAAGCAACAATAAATATGTAGTAGTAGTAGTTTAGTCGGTAAGTCGTGTCTGACTCTTTGCAACCCCACAGACTGTAGCCCGCCAGGCCCCTCCGTCCGTGGGATTCTCCAGGCAAGAATACTGGAGTGGCTTGCCATTTCCTTCTCCAGGGGATCTTCCCAACCCAGGAATCGAACCTAGGTCTCCTGCATTCCAGGCAGATTCTTTACCGACTGAGCTATAAGGGAAAGTAATAAATATTTAGTTCATCTCAGTTTCTGTGGGTGGGGAACTCGGGATCACCTTGGCTGGGTGGTCCAGCTCAGGAGCCCTCGTGAGGCTGCAGTAGAGATGTCAGCGGGAGCTGTCATCATCTGGAGGCTTGGAGATTCACTTCCAAGGTGGTTATTCAATGCTGTTGGCTCACTCAGATCCCTGCCACGTGGGCCTGTTCTCACGACACAGACGGACTTCCCTCAGACCAAGTGAGCAAAAAGAGAAAGTGAGAGAGCCTGAGGGGGAATTCACGGGATTATTCTGACCTCCTCTCCAGAACAACTCAGCACCACTTCTGCTTTATTTGCTAGGAGTGAGTCACTGAGTCTAGCCCACACTGCAGGGGAGGGAAACCGGGCTCCACCTCTTGAGAGGAGGAGTGTCAAAGAATTTGTGAATGTATTCTATTTTTTTAAAACTAATTTTATTGGATTATAGTTGCTTTACAATGTTGTGGTAGTTTCTGCTGTACAGCAAAGTGAATCAGCTGTGTGTGTGTGTGTGTGTGTGTGTGTATCCGCGTGCACGCACTCAGCCATGTCAAACTCTGCGACCCCATGGACTGAGTCCACCAGGCTCCTTTGTCCATGGGATTCTCCAGGCAACAATCCTGCAGTGGGTTGCCATTTCCTCCTCCAGGGGATCTTTCCGACCCAGGGATCGAACCCAGGTCTCCTGCACTGCAGGCAGACTCTTTACCGTCTGAGCCACTAGGCAATCCCTCTGTATACAGATATCCACTCCTTTTTGGAGCTTCTTCCCATTTAGGTCACCACAGAATGCCGAGTAGAGTCCCCCGTGCTGTACAGCAGGTACTCAGGAGTTAGCTGTTTTAGACAGAGCAGTGTTCGTATGTCAGTCCCAGTCTCCCAGAGTTCACCCCACCTCCTCCCCTCCCCATACCCGTACGTCTGTTCCCTATGCCTCTGTGTCTATTTCTGCTTTGCAGACAAGTCCATCTGTATCATTTTCTAGATTCTTCATGTAAGTGGTATTATACAATATTTGCTTTTCTCCGACTTCACTCTGTGTGACAGTCTCTAGATCTATTTACATCACTGCAATTGCACAGTTTCATCCTTTTTTATGGTTGAATGATATTCCATGTATGTGGAATTGTATGTATGTATGTACAGATATATGTACCAAATCCTCTTTATCCATTCTTCTGTTGGGGGACGTTTAGTTTGCTTCTATGTCCTGGCTATTGTAAATAGCACTGCAATGAATACTGGAGTGCATGTATATTTTTGAATCATGGTTTTCTCTGGATATTTGCCCAGGAGTGGGATTGCTGGGAAGTATGGTAGTTCTATTTGCAGTTTTTTAAGGAAACTCCATACTATTCTCCACAGAGGCTGTATCAATTTACATTCCAAACAACGATGTAGGAAGGTGCCCTTTTCTCCACACCCTCTCCAGCATTTGTTGTTTGTAAGTTTTTTAATGGTGGCCATTCTGACTGGTATGAGGTGATCTCTCTTGTAGTTTTGACCTGCATTTCTCTCATAATGAGTGATGTTGAGCATCTTTTCATGTGTTTGCTGGCCATCTGTATGTTGCAAACATATTCAAAATTGCATTTGCCCATGATGCGTTTCAGCAGACCACTCATATGATATAGTCTTAAATATTGCAGTAACTAATATTTTGAAGGCTTCTTTACAGAAAGAGGTATTATAAAACAACAGAAGGGATTTACCCAATTACAGCACATTTTCAAAGATATTTTAACATCCTCTTTAAAAAAACACCAAGGGGAATAAAGGTTCTAGCATTATTTTCTATAAAATGGCAGGCATTCCCGTCACTCTTGGATTTTCACTATAATCTCTGCTCTGTTCATTCTTTGGATTCTGGTATGATGCACAGCTTTGGGTAACAGAACCTGCCTTCACCAGTCCTGATGCCACAGGATCCATAATAATCAACCTGGCTTCCCATCCTCCCTGCTGTCTGTCCCTAGCCCCTTTGCCCCAGTTGACTCAATTTTTTGCCAATCATCTCTCCTCCTTCTCTGCACTATCCTTTGAATTGCACCTCCATAAATATTAGTGCATGTCTTGGTTAAACCTGAATTCATGAACCAGTTTTTGGATCCTAAATCTTAAAAGATTATCGGGTAATCCCTAGCATAAGCAAACTGGACAGAACAGATAATTCCACAAGGACTTACATTTATTATCCTGACTTAAAAAATTAAGCTAATCATTTTGCACATTCCACAGTATTTGAGGAAACTATTTGGAGTTCATCTTCCTAAGTTTGATTACTTCAATAAGTGAGCGTAACAGATACATTAAATTTTATTTCTGTAACTTACAGACATCAAGAAATACATGTTAGATCTTCTAAAGAGGTATTTGGCTTCCCTGGTGGTATGGAGTTAATTTTGACTTCATACTGGATCTGCTATGATTTTTCCAGTAGTCACGTGCAACTGCAAGAGTTGGACCATGAAGAAGGCAGAATGCTGAAGACTTAATTGATGCTTGAAGGTTGGTGCTGGAGAAGACTCTTGAGAGTTCCTTGGACAGTAAGGAGAGCAAACCAGTCAATCTTAAAGGAAATCAACCCTGAAAATTCATTGGAAGGACTGATGCTGAAGCTGAAACTCCAATACGTTGGCCAGCTGACTCATTGGGAAAGACCCTGATGCTGAGAAAGATTAAGGGCAGGAGGAGAAGGGGAAGACAGAGGATGAGATGGTTGGATGGCATCACTGCCTCAATGGACCTGAGTTTGCAACAACTCTGGGAGACAGCGAAGAACAGGGCAACACGGTGTGCTGCAGTCCATGGGGTTGCGATGAGCGGACATGGCTGAACAGCAAGAACTGGACCTGCTTCTGTGCCTTTAACCTTTCTCTGCCGCCTCTGTTATTATAGGCAAACAATTGCCTGCCTCGGGGAGACCTGGCCCCGCGTCCCTGTGAAGGACGGTGGCATTCTTCGTCTATGGGTAGGGAAGGAAATGTTCCATTTCACACCACCTGTGAGATGGCTGTAAGGAAGTGAAAATAGCACATCTCCCAGTCTAGGAGATATCTGCAAGAATTAAATGGCCTTTTTATTTTGTTTCCTCACCTTCCCCCTAACTCTGATCCATAAAAAACCTGGCCACCAGCACCAGATAAGATTTTTTTTTTTTTTAAACGTTAGTCTGCCATCTTTTCAGTCACCCGGCTCCCCAAATAAAGTCACATTCCTCGCCTCAACATCTCATCGCTCAGATTTATCAACCTCTCAAGCAGCAAGCAGAGTGAGCTTGAACTTGGTAACAGTGGCTCAGGGTAAAGAATTCGTCTGCCAGTGCAGGAGATATTGGTTCCATCCCCGGATCAGGAAGATGCCCTGGAGAAGGAAACGCCAACCCACTCCAGTGTTCTTGCCTGGGAAATCCCATGGACAGGGGAGCTGGCTGGCTACGTCACAAAGTTGGACATGATTAAGCAACAAAACAACAGCAACAACAACAATAATGAAATATTAAAGATATTAAAGACTCCAGTCCTTAGTTTGATAACATTTTAACTGTTACTATACTTATGTTCTGACTTAAGCTTTAAGTCAAAATCATTTACAAGTCTGAAATGAGAAGCTGTGTTAGCTTCAACTTTTTTAAAAGGGCGGAACCAAATGAACTGATGATACAATGATGCAGAATGGGATTTAAGAGCTGATGAAAAGATGACAAAGCTGTAAGGGAGCAAACTCTGCCACCCCGAAATGTGTCTCTTTGGTATAAGGATTTAGACAGATTATTTTTAAGAAACGGAAGACTTTGGAAGTTTTCCTTGTTACACTTCCCCTTCACTGCCTAAAAGAATTTGGATAAAGGGCCTATTCCCAGAATAGAGTTATCATCAGAGAGATCTGCAAATAGGAACTAAGTGTGATGGGGGAAACTTGGCAGAGTCTGGGCATCAGCGGGCACTACTGTCTCCATGTAAACCAGCACACATTTATTTACCAAAGGTTTGCCTTCCCTCTCTATGTGAATTACCTTCCTCCCCTTTGAAGTCTCAAACCACTGCCTCCAATATCTTCTTTTGTCCTTGGCTGAAGATAATATTTAAAGTTTAATATTTAAGGATTTCAGCTATTTTTGGTGAGTTACTCAGTCTTCCTGGGCCTCTCCCATGCATCCATACTATTAAATTTTTGTCTTATTTTGCCCCGTTAACCTATCTTGATAGGGGCAGGGTAAAGGGACAAAGTAGGTAACTGAATAGCTTATCCCACTAGGGGATTGTATGTAGAAAAATATATGGGAGACCCCTGTAAGTTAATGGTGACTCCTGAAAGCTGGTTGGTTTAACCACAAAACCAAGCAGGCTTGCTTAGCAACAAAACCGTGCAGAAGTACCAGCCCTGCCCCAAACAATAAAAAAGCGGTGGCATGAGCCCCACACCCTGCCCAGTGAGCTCAGTAAGTGAATGATCCCTAGGACATGCTCTCTGCACACCTAAAGGACAATAACTTGTGAATTTAGCTTGACCGTGTAGGGACGAGAAAACTCCCTTCCCCGACCTGGAGGAGGAGCTGATAATGGAAGCATGACGTCCACTCCAGAAAGAAAAAGGCGGTCTTCGCCCCCTCCCCGCTTTCCTATTGGTTATGAAACTGTAGCCCACTGAGTCCTTGGGCATCTGCTTAGAAGCCTCAAAGGTGTCCTGGTCTAACAGATCGCTTCTCATCTACCCCTTTGCTTCTTGCTGAATTCTTTCTGCATTAAGACATGAAGGAAGCCCCGGCAATGGCACCCCATGCTTCAGCCCCATGTCAGTTTCCCTCTTGGAACAGCCAGAAGAACCTAGAAGGACAGGGAGAACTTTCTTCCTCTCCGATAGGGTTAAAGTACCCAAACCAAGGAAGAGTCTGAACAGAAAGTGTCTCCATTCTCTTCCCTTTTAGAGGTTCTGTTCTCTCTCTCTCCTCCTCCCCCCAGTCTCTTTTATCCAGGCAACCATCCAGTACAACAACTGTTCTCAAAATTTGGGGGCATCAAAGCCACTCAGAGGGCTTTTTATAACACACATCTCTGAGCTCCAGCCCCAGAGCTTCTGACCCCCTGGGCCTGGGATGAGACTAAGAACTGTAATTCTCAAAGATTCAGAGGTGACATTAACACCTCTAATCCAAGAAGCACACTTGGAGAAGTATTGGTGCAAATGGACCCTGGGGAGCTTTGTCATAGTGTAGACACCGACCGAGTAAGGTTTTATCTGACAACTTAATATTCCCCTCCAACCTGAGTAATATAGTTGCATCTTTAGAAAGGAAGCCTGATGATAAAACTTTCATTCGTGTGTACTAAGAGGCTTCAGTCCTGTCCGACTCTTTGCCACCCTATGGACTGTAGCCTGCCAGGCTCCTCTGTCCATGGGATTCTCCAGGTGAGAATACTGGAGCGGGTTGCCGAGCCCTCTTCCAGGGGATCTTCCCGACCCAGGGATGGAACCCACATCTCTTAAGTCTCCTGGCTTCAGCAGGCAGATTTTTTACTACTCGCACCACCTGGGAAGCCTAAAACTTTCAAAACCCCTCAAATGAAAGTTATCTTATAGTTACATTTTAGCCCCCCTGACGAGTAATGAGAAAAGTATTTTCGCTAGTCAAAGGCTTAACAAATGTTTGCTGAATTAAACATTTTAGGTCAAACGTGTGATCTTACAATGCACATTCCAATCTCAGGCCATAATCAGAGATGCAAGAAATAAAATATTCTTTATCTTTCTGTAACTCAACTAAAATTCCATTTTAATACCCCATTCTACGAAACCGGTAGACGCTTGCTCACAGTCAATTCAGGATCTAACCTCTGCTTCCTCCGGATTGCACTTGTATTTGTTATACTCTGCTCGGGCTGCTATAACAAAGCAGTGTTTATTTTCTCATGGTTCTCGAGGCTGGAAGTCCAAGGTCAAGGTGTCGGTAGGGTCGGTTTCTCCTGTGGTCTCTCCCCTTGGCTGCAGATGGCCAGCTTCTCTCCCTGTCCTCACCTGCTCTTTCCTTTACGCATGTGCACCCCTGGGGTCTCTTCGTGAGTCATCAGATTGGACTAACAGTTTTATCTGAGCTTAATCACCTCTTTAAAGAGCCTATCTCCAAATACAGTCACATTCTGAAGGACTAGGGAGGAGGACCTCAGCAGATGGATTTTGGCAGAGAGGTGGGGGGTTGAAAGTCAGCCCGTAACACCATGTAGGAACCGGAGAGTTTGTATGCTGCTAAGGCTGGAGGGATTTAGCTCAACCCTTGAGCCTCACGGCTGCCTCTGCCCATGCTGGCCTCCCCTGGGATGTCCTCACTCCCTCCTGGTCGTCAGCAGTTAGCCCACGCAGGACTCAGCAGGGTTGTCCCGTCAGTGGCAGCCAGGCTTCTTCTCTGACCCACTGGGCCACTGCAAGCACCAAGGGGAGGCCAATGCTCTCCATCACTCGAGTGGTCCTCACCTGCCTGGCCTGTGCTCTGCCAGGCACCAGGGAACTTGGAGATGCTGGCTCAGGCTGCCCACACCTGTCATCTTGAGACAGCCTCCCATCTGGACGTCCCCCTGCACATGAGAGACAGGTCCACCCTCCTCCCCAGCTCATCAGCATCACCATGGCCCCACCCCACCCCACCCCATCTCAGGGCTGGCAGGGGCAGGGTACAAGCAGTCAGGACACAGGGCCCCTGTGTCTGGCTACCACGTCTGACCTCTCACGACTTCCTTTCTCACAGCCCTAAGCCCCAGCCCCATCAGGCAGGAGAAGTCTCTGATCTGTTCTCGGGGCAGGAGGCTTTGCTTTATCTGAACAGATTCGCTTCCAAGCAGATTGCCTGCCTCTCGGTCCTTCCCATCCTCCCGTGCTTGGCCGCTCAGCCGTGTCTGACTCTGCAACTGTAGCCCGCCAGGTTCCTCTGTCCCTGGAATTCTCCAAGCAACGATATGGAAATGGGTTTCCATTCCCTTTTCTAGGGGATTTTCCCAATGCAGGGATTGAACCCAGGTCTCCTGCATTGCAGGCAGATTCTTTACCAACCCAGCCATTCTCCTAGGTTACCTAAAGCCTTTGAAATTCAAAACAGAATTGTCTTCTCCTCCCCACTCCATATTTTTCTGCCAAGAACTCCTTCTCTTGAGGCAATAAACACTCAAAGTGGCTAACTGAGTGGGGTGGGGGGGTTGGTAGGGATAGGGTAAAAGGAAGTGGGGCTGGCGAAATAAGCCAGTGTTTCAGAATGTTCCCTACCATGTTGAGTTGCGGCTTTGACTAGTGAAATTGCACCAAATGGAAAATGCGGCGACAAAGGACACTTCATCAGCAATGAGTTGTGGCTTTGACTAGTGAAATTGCACCAAATGGAAAATGCGGCGACAAAGGACACTTCATCAGCAGATTCGGCTCTTGCACTGTCTGCCCCGTGGAGAAGTTGGAGGCAGGGAGAACCACACTCTCTTCCCGTTTCCCCCACGGGCAGCACAAGAGTTCTGCCACAGGCCAGTGCTGGAACTCCATCCTGTGGCTTCAGAAAACCTGAACTTAATAAGCAGCAGAGTTATTTAAAAGTTCTCAAGACTCTTATAATGTGGAATTGACAAATTTCAGCATAGGGCAGCCACAGTTTTTCTCCTAATTAATCAGAAGTGAAAGTTTGTGTTTCTTGTGTTTTTAAACAACATCTGTTTTTTTTTCTTTTTTCTTTTGAAGAGCAAAATACATAAAAACCTGATGTGGATGTGAAAATAGAATTTCCCTAAAAGCAGAAGTGTAGGTTATTTTGGTAAAATAAGAAATTGTGAATATCATGAGATACCCATGTATAGAAGCCACAGATAAGTGGATGCGTGAAACCGGACAAAAATTTTGGATTAGAGTCATAAGAAAATGAAATCATTGCTTTCATTTTTGTAAAGGCTTAAGGCTGAGCGCCGAAGAGTTGATGCTTTTGAACTGTGGTGTTGGAGAAGACTGTTGAGAGTCCCTTGGACTACAAGGAGATCCAACCAGTCCATCCTACACGGCATCAGTCCTGAATATTCATTGGAAGGACTGATCCTGAAGCTGAAACTCCAACACTTTGGCCACCTGATGTGAAGAGCTGACTCATTTGGAAAGACCCTGATGCTGGGAAAGATTGAGGATAGGAGGAGACAGAGACGACAGAGGATGAGATGGTTGGATGGCATCACCAACTCAATGGACATGAGTTTGAGTAAATTCCAGGAGTTGCTAGTGGGCAGGGAGGCCTGGCATGCTGCAGTCAATGGAGTTGCAAAGAGTCGGACACGACTGAGTGACTGAACTGAACTGAAGGGTCTTACTATTAATTTTCTGCATTGTACTTACATTTTTCATTATTTCAGTAAAAGTAAAAGGTATTCTGAATTTTTAAGTTATTGTATGCTATATTGCTTTTAAGTTGCTGCTAAGTCGCTTCAGTCATGTCCGACTCTGTGTGATCCCATAGACGGCAGCCCACCAGGCTCCCCCATCCCTGGGATTCTCCAGGCAAGAACACTGGAAATACTTTGCAAATGTACCTGATAAATCTAAATGAGTACTTTTATTATTTTCAATGAAAGGCCTACAAAAGAAGTATAGGAAACCCACCGCACACCTATTACATCCTGAATAACTTCAAGGAAAAACATTTTTGGTTATATCACAAGGCCATCTTTTCCAATTCTGGGCAGAAATTTTAAAAACCCTACCAACAGGATCTAAACTTCTTTTACAAGAACAGACTCAAATCATCATGATTGTAGTTTTTAAAATGCAGTTAAATTTTTCCACTTCAAATTAATTCTGTCCTTATAAAGTAAAAATTTCCCCTGCATTTGTAATAAAAGTTCATTCAGTAGGGTTCAAACGTAATGTTTCTGACTTTTTTTAACATCTCAAAAGTTAGAGCTAATTTTTCTTCATATCAAATCACTTACAAATTTGGTAGCAACTGTCAACCTTAATATACTACATGAGTTTTCACTGTAATAACCCATGTCTTTCTTAAATAAATTTTCAAGTTTCATAAAATTATTGATCTGTCTAAGCCAGTTAGGGGGCTTCCCTGATAGCTCAGCTGATAAAGAATTCACCTGCAAAGCAGGAGACCCCAGTTCGATTCGTGAGTCGGGAAGATCTCCTGCAGAAGGGATAGGCTACCCACTGCAGTATTCTTGGGCTTCCCTTGTGGCTCAGCTGGTAAAGAATCTGCCTGCAATGTGGGAGAGCTGGGTTCGATACCTGGGTTGGGAAGATGCCCTGGAAGGGAACCACTACCCACTCCAGTATTCCTGAAGAATCCCATGGAAAGAGGAGCCTGGCAGGCTACAGTCTGTGGGGTCCCAAAGAGTTGGACACCACTGAGCAACTTTCACCTTCAAACCAGTTCACCTGGTTTTTAACATGGTTTAGCAATCTCTGATGGACTCTTCTATTCCAAGAGGAAAATCAAAGGAGAAAGTGGTTCTAAAATAACATGAAAGTGAAGTCGCTCAGTCGTGTCCGACTCTTTGCGACACGTGGACTGTAGCCCACCAAGCTCCTCCGTCCATGGGATTCTCCAGGCAAGAATGCTGGAGTGGGTTGCCATTTCCTTCTCCAGGGGATCTTCCCAACCCAGGGATCAAACCCAGGTCTCCACCATTGCAGGCAGACGCTTTAACCTCTGCACCACCAGGGAAGCCCTTATAATAACATACTATGTACTTAATCCCATTCAGTTCAGTCATTCAGTCGTGTCTGACTCTTTGCAACCCCATGAATCGCAGCACGCCAGGCCTCCCTGTCCATCACCAACTCCCGGAGTTCACTCAGACTCACGTCCATCGAGTCAGTGATGCCATCCAGCCATCTCATCCTCTGTCGTCCCCTTCTCCTCCTGCCCCCAATCCCTCCCAGCATCAGAGTCTTTTCCAATGAGTCAACTCTTCCCATGAGGTGGCCAAAGTACTGGAGTTTCAGCTTTACCATCATTCCTTCTAAAGAAATCCCAGGGCTGATCTCCTTCAGAATGGACTGGTTGGATCTCCTTGCAGTCCAAGGGACTTTCAAGAGTCTTCTCCAACACCACAGTTCAAAAGCATCAATTCTTCAGTGCTCAGCTTTCTTCACAGTCCAACTCTCACATCCATACATGACCACAGGAAAAACCATAGCCTTGACTAGATGGACCTTAGTGGGCAAAGTAATGTCTCTGCTTTTGAAAATACTATCTAGATTGGTCATAACTTTCCTTCCAAGGAGTAAGTGTCTTTTAATTTCATGGCTGCAGTCACCATCTGCAGTGATTTTGGAGCCCAAAAAAATAAAGTCTGACACTGTTTCCACTGATTCCTCATCTATTTCCCGTGGAGTGATGGGACCGGATGCCATGATCTTCATTTTCTGAATGTTGAGGTTTAAGCCAACTTTTTCACTTTCCACTTTCACTTTCATCCCATTAATACCTTTTTAAAAAAAAAAAACTTTACCAAGTTGGCTATTGTGGCTCCACCATCATGCCATTAAGAAATGAATATGCTTTTTATGTGGGGTTTCCCCAGTGGCTCAGCAGTTAAAAAAAAAAAAAAAACCGGCCTGCAGTGCAGGAGACAGAGGAGACACAGGTTCGATCCCTGGGTCAGGAAGATACTCTGGAGGAGGAAATTGCAACCCACTCTGGTATTCCTGCCTGGAAAATCGACTAAGCATACATGCAAAGCTCTTTATACACCCAACCTCCATTCTCTCTACTCTTTTTCTCCTAGGATGTTGATCTCTCTGATTCCATCTACAATCTCCTCTCCTGTTTCATACATCCATATTTCACACATCCAATGACTCATCCTATCTTTCTGTATCTCTCTTGGAGTATTTACCCATTTGGGTGGTTATTATCTCCTTCGCTAAGTGATAAGCCCCTTATGGATTAGAACCAGGTCCTATATATTTCCCAGCACAATGCCCTCAGAGCAGGATAGATATATGTGTTGACAGATAAATGAAAGAGAGAATGAACAAATGAATGAGATTCTAGTATATATTCTATTAAATAAAGCAAATATAATATCAGTATACAATTGTAACTAAGACACAAAGAGAAAAGTGATTTATAAAAATTATACTAAATAATAAATAAACCATCTTTAAAAATACTCAGGAGACGTCTGTTGCTCAAACTTGGATAATGTACTTGCATCTCATTAAGATGCTGCTTCCTCATTGGTTTATGACGACATATGAGTTCAGTTTCCTGTCCCCTCAACAATGTTGGTTTCTCTTCTGGCTGCAAGCAGATTTATCTGACTCCTCAATCAACAGAATCACCGTCCCAAGGAACATGGGTAAGTGTAAGATTAAAAAATAAAATTTTAAGTAGCTAGCATACTTTTGAATGGTTGTCAGTGATATTCGCAACATTTGGCCAGTTTAGGCTGTATAAATGTGATATTACAAGACAGGGGGACATGAGGATGACATATGGTTTCTCTACTTAGAGTGGTAATAAAAAATGTCAAAATTTTCATGTAAAATAGTTAGGTAAAACTATCAAAACATAAAAGGGGAATGTTTATGCTCTATTTCCTCTACAGGAAACAGCATATTGACAAACTGGAAGTTAAGTGGTTAGGAAGCAACGAGCAAACTCGTGGCTATAGAGCCGTCCAGCACCACTGTTTCACCAACATAGTAGTCTCCTGGTAAGTTTTTATACCATGAGAAATAATGTGAAATTTGAAGATAATATTTCCAGTATGAATGTTTCCCACATTATTAATAAAATTAAAAATAATATTTCCAGTATTGATTAATAACTTAATAGGTGGCTATCACTTGTCTGACACATAGGAGAGTCTTAATAAGTAGCTATTCAACTGATAAGTGAAGGCAAAGTTTTCCTAGAACACGTTTTATCTTTGGATCATTGTCATCAATGGTTTGTATTGTTTTAGAAGCTGTGGATTATCTTCTTTAGGCATTAGGTAGAAATTAAAGTCAGAATCAAAACCTTAACCCAAATTTCTCAGCACTGGATCTAAAAGCAATTTTCTCAAAATATGATTAAAGTAGTGGAAACAATATCTGAAAAGAAGCATGGATGATAAGAACTATGGGTTCCATTTTAATCTGAGATTCACACAAATTAATCTAACGGCTATCATCTTCGGAGTTTGGTATGACATGTGAAGTGTTACTGTGTAACTTTTACCCTGAGCGCCTCTGGCTTCTCCGCTGTGCTCTGGATAGCTGGCCAAAGATGATCTCCATGCAGGAGATGCAGGGGAGAACAGAGACGAGGAGCGGTGCCGGGCTTCCCTAGTGGCTCAGGGGTAAGGAACTCAGGGGCCAACGCAGGAGACGCAAGACCAGTCCCTAGGTCAGGACGCACCTTTGCAGGCGGAAAGGGCAGCGCACTCCAGTGTTCTTGCCTGGGAAATCCCATGGACAGGGGAGCCTGGCGGGCTACAGTCCATGGCGTCTCAAAGGAGTCGGACACAGCTTAGCAACTGGACAGAAGCCAGTGCTGTCGCGAGAACAGTCTGCGTGGAGTAAAGGCTTCCCATGCTCTTAGCACTGGGCTGCACGCGTCTCTCGTTCAGTCCTCACCAGAACTCTATAAAATGGTTGCTGCGTTACACCTGTGAAAACTGAAACAGACAAAGAAACGCACGTGGTCACCAGTCCCCCAAGAACCGCTGAGAGCCTTTGAGTTTCCAGGGCCCACACGACGCAACCACAAGCCTGCGTAACCACCGCCTCTGCGCTCCCACCCAGAAGGCACTCGGGACCCGCTTCAGCAAACCGTGCAGTCTCGCAGCTGTTTCAGCTAAGGCAGGAAATGTTTCTGCAAAGAAAGAACTGTATTCCGTTGAGAATTTTGTAAGTCGTCTCAAAATCATCTTTTCCAGTTGATCCGTATCTTTTTTCCAAGACGCGTTTGTCTTCGGCTGCGCTGGGTCTTCGTCGCCGCGCACCGGCTTTCCTGGCTGGGATGAACGGGGTGGGGCTGCCCTCCAGGCGTGGAGCGCGGGCTGCGCGTGGAGCGGGCTCTCTCGCTGGGGAGCACGCGCACTCGGTGCGTGGGCTTCAGCAGTTGCGGTGCGCAGGCTTAGTTGCCTCTCGGAAGTGCGTCATCTTCCGGGACTAGGGGCTGAATCTGGGTCCCCCAGCATCTGTAGGCAGATTCTTAACCGCTGGACCACCGGGGAAGTACTCCTTTAAAAAAAAAAAAAAAAGATGCTCATTTGCTGAGTACCATGGACAAAGGAAAAAGGGGTCCCTTCCTGCCCATCACCCAGCTCCCCCAGTCCCGCTTCTAAGGAAGAATATTTTCATGGTCTAAATTTCTCCCCCAGACCCGTGAGCGTGGTCATGGATGTAACGTTGTGTAACCATGAGAATTCCATCCTTGGTAGCTTATTCTTTTCTGGGCATCTCGGACATTTTCCTTCTCTTACGTTCTTTAGAAGTCTCTTTAATGAGGATTGTGGGGTCAGTGGTAGTTTATCTTCAAACATCCTTATTTGTGCTCTCATTTTAGAATTTAGTTCTGTTGAGTAGGCTATTAAAGGATGACATTTTTTTTCATAGCAATTTGGAAATATCAATCCACTACCTCCTGGTTTCTGTTATCATTGCTGTTGAAAAGGTCTTGGTTGAAATTTCATCCTTCATAAGTAATCCGTTTTATCTCCCTGGCTCTTTTTTCCCCCCCCCCCTTAGTCTTTGGTGATCTGAAGCTTGATTGCAGTGTATCTAAGGAGAGATTCCCATCTCTGTTTGTTTGTTTCTAATCTTATTGGGGATTTGCTGAGGTTCATAATCTGAGGATGCCTTGTCCTGCATCACTTTCAGACATCTTTCACTCAGCACCTTTTCTATCATCGCCTCTCCCCTACTTTCTTCTGTCCTTTAGGAACTTCAGTTATGCATATGCTGACCTTTTCACTTTGTCCTCCTTATCTCTGTGGTATGGTATTTTCACATCTCTTTAACACTCTGATAATTTTGTGTTACTTCTTGAGCTCTACCTTGCAACATACTCATTTTCTCTTCAACTGGAGGTGGTCAGTTGGTTAGTCCCTGTGTTGAGTTTTAAGTTATTGCAGTTTTTATTTCGGAAAAGACTCTTTCCACCTTTTATATGCTTAGTTATCTTTCATTGTCTCTGGATTCTTATTCATATGTTCAGACTCCTTCTTTTACTTCTTTAACATATTGGGCATGCTTGCTTTGTGCTGTATGTATATCTATTAATTTCATCTCTAAGGCTTTTGGGGATCCGGGTCTCTTCTTTCCTGTTTGTTTGCTGAATCTCACACATAGTAGCTAATTTCTGTCTGTGTCTGTTTTCTCGCCATGTGGTAGCAGAATGTTTGCTCTTTTTATCTATTTTTGAAATCGAGTCTCTTTGTGTGTGTGTGTGGACAGAGGGTATTTTAATCAGTTCATATTTGTTAGAACCCTATCTGTGAGAATTCTTTAAAGCCTAGGTCGAGGGAGCTCTCCTCAAGGTATGATTTCTATTTGCTTCTTCCAGGACCCTAGTAGACTCACTTTTCCATCTGGTAAGCCTTTGTTTTAGGTGAATTCATTTTCAAATTACTTAGGTTACTGTTTTGTTGTGCTTCTATAAATTGCCTTTTATATGTGAGGAAAGGAGCAGAATCATAGCATTTCTTAGGAAGGCACGTACGCTCCACCCGCAGGAAATCCAGTGTCAAGATTCTTTACGTCTCATCGCACACCGCCTTTTGATTCCACTTTTTAATCTTAACCACAACATAACACGTATGTGAAAAAAACACACGTATCCAAAGCTTACAGCCTGACGCGCTTTTACAAACTTGTTCAAGCTTGCTACAGCTTGCTCGTGGGCTGCGGTGCTGCGCCCAGTCGCTCAGCCGCGCCTGGCTCTTTGCGACCCCGTGGCTGTAGCCCCAGGTTGTTCACAGCAACACTCACATCAGGAAAGAGAACGCCGTTGGGTTCTCAGAAGCGCTCCCGGTGCCCTCTTCCTGTCATAGCCCGGCCCCTCCCCGAAGGCCACTGCCACCTGACGCCTCTTTCTCAGGTTTTTACAACAGCTGAACGTTCAGCGTGACACTCTGCGTGGCTGCCTGCAGCGAGGCCGGTGGGCGCGGTTGAGAAGAATGGCACTGCACGAGGTTCCTTCCCACTTCCAGGGGGTCTAGCTTACATTTTCTTTATCACCACATTATGAGTGGCGAAACATAGTTCATGCCAACTTTAAAACAATTCACAGATGGTTCCTGATCTAAACAATAGACCCTTCAAAATTCAGCCTCCTAACTCAGTTTTTTTTTTACAGTGGTAGCAGGATATTTGCTCGGTTTTAGCCATCTATTCCTAAAAGCAAATACAGAAAAAATAAAAGCCTAATTAAAATGTGTTGCCTCATAAATTACTGAAAAAGAACACTTTTAACCTTCTGAAGAAAACATGTTGACAAATATAAGGAAACATAAAGACGTGCTGTCACTGAGTGTGAGACATGACGTGAGATGATCGTTCTCGCGTGTTTATTTGAAATCCATGCAGTTTAATAGAGAATATAAAAGTAAAGCCTTTTAGAAAGCTTAGGGTTATTTTATATCTAGTTTGCAGAAATTATTATTGACGTCATTTTCTTTAATTAGAAGAGCTATTATAGCTGGAAGACCCAGACCCTAAAAATACTTCAGGTTTCTAAAAAATTTTTATATAAACGTAGAAGACAAAGTAGTTAAGAGTCAAGAGACTTCAGAATTACAGCCTAGGATTGCAGCCAAGTTCTACCAAGAGCAGGCAGGTAACTGGGGGCTAATTGCCTAATATGTTGCTCAGTTCTTCTTTGTAATACAGAATTGTAATAAACAGCAGAGTTGTAAAACATGTATTATAACAAATATACATGCCATTAACATGGAGTCCAGCATGCAGAAAGCCCTCAATAAACCGAGAGCTATCCTCGTTTCTGAAAACACAGAATAACACTACCTGGTTCTTAATCAGACAACAGGGACCTTCTGTGCCTGCCTTTTTCTATCCGTCTGCATTGTTTCCGAACTTCAGCTGTATCATTGCGTGTAAGAGTAATTGTTCCTTTTATTGATGTATAGATTTTTTGTTGTTGTTCAGCTGCTCAGTCGTGTCTGACTCTTTGCGACCCCATGGACTGCAGCATTCCAGGCTTCCCTGTCCTTCACCATCTCCTGGAGCTTGCACAAACTCATGTCCATTGAGTCGATGATATCCAACCATCTCATTCTGTCGCCCTCTTCTCCTGCCCTCAGTCTTTCCCAGCATCAAGGTCTTTTCCAATGAGTCAGCTCTCCATTTCAGTTAGCTAAAATATTGGAGCTTCAGCTTCAGCATCAGTCCTTCCAATGAATATTCAGAACTGATTTCCTTTAGGAAGGACTGGTTTGATCCCCTTGCTATCCAAGGGACTCTCAAAAGTCTTCTCCAGCACCATGGTTCAAAAGCATCTTTTCTATTGCTATTAGGCATTCCAGTTGGGGGATATTATGAATAATGCTCCTGTGAACATTCCAATTCTACCACATGTGTCTTGGGAACCACATGTTATGTCTTACTGTTGAGCACATACCTAGAAGTAGAGTTGCTGAACCATAAGATTTGCATAAGAGCCAAACAGTTTTCCACCCAACAATGCCTGAGAGTTCCAGATGCTCCACATCAGCGAGACTTGGGATTAGTGTTTGCTCTTTTTCATTTCATCTATTCTGGTGGATGCGAAGTTGTATCTCATGTGGTTTTACTCTGTAGTTCCCTGATGACTAATGAAGCTGAGCACATAGACCCAGTATTGAGTCACTGTTGACCTGAAGTTTTCAGAACGAAACTAGTACTATAGTCTCAGACCCAGGTCCCAAGTGAGGACCAACCAGAGGCCATGGATAGATGTGGGGGTTTTTCTGAGAATTCCTCAAAGAAAAAATGCTAAGACAGGGAACTTGCCAACTTACCCTGCGGTCTGTAAATACCTGTGAAGTGTGTTTTTAGCTTCTTTATTTTGAAGGCAGAGGCTCCTGGACCCCAGCAGGTGCTGGATGACCAAGCGCCACTTGCTACCTGTGCGGGCCCACGCTCTGTCCCTGGTTCTCTGGTGTCAAAATTAGTTTCTCCAGATCCACATACGCCTTAGGGTACCCAGCTCACTTACCTCTCTGATCTTAGCTCTTGCTCCCCTTTTCCCTCTCTGGCAGGATTGCCTATTGATCTGAAAGGATTTGATTCATTTTTTTAGTGTGAAAACGCTAGGTGATTTCAGGAATTGTAGTTCTCCGTTTTGTGCTTGTGATCTACACTCCGGGCTCTGGACCTGGTTCACTCTCTGGCTTACTCAGGAAGAGGGCATGACTTCCTTTCCCAGCGTGGTGGCCCCACAGAGCTTTCTGTTATCCCCTCCGATAAATCAGCTGAAGCAGCAGCAGACCTCACTACTTCCCTGTTCTAGTGTGGAGAGGAGGATGGCTTCCTTCTTTCTTTCTCTTTTCTTTCTGTAGATGTTGAATCTACAACATCAGATCTTTTTAGAAAACTAGACTTGTAACCAATCAGATATAAATGGTAGAAACTGAAGATCACAAGATATTACCCAGAATCGAGAACATTCTGCCCTTTCACAAGAGTATGAGAATGACAAAATAAATTAGCCCGCAAAGAAAGGAAAGGAAAAACAAATGAGGTAGTGTTTCTTAATTATTTATGAAGGCTCAACAAGCTGCTATATTTTCAAATGCTTCACTTTGTCAAACCTCTTATGACAATTTTTTTCTTGGCTCTTAAGCTTATTTTGAAAATAAGTGCTTATACAGAGATTGCATATGAAATTAAAAACTTGAAATGCTGTAATCACACAGTCTACCATACACTCAAAAGCATTTACTGATTACAAATAAATAACTGAATTTGCCATCTTTTTAAAAAAATTAGCTTCTAAAATTACTTTTGACTTTAATTTTGCATTCTTAGATTATGTCCAGTGGGAAGCATAATTCCTTCTAACCCAGCGTCCTTTGAATGATTTTTATTTGAAATAAGTCAAATATCTCAGCTTGATTTCATTTACTGAAGTCTGCTAGACCATTTTCCCTTTTTAAACACCTTCACTGTATGAAATTTAGTGCATTTTGATATCCTCAATAAATGAAATGAAATAAGATTCTTTCAAAAATTATGATGTCTCTTTTAAACATCCAAACTATTCTAGTTTGTTTTTCATTACAGAATCAAAAGCATTTTAAAAAGAGATGCCAACCTCTGTGAACATGAAACCTTGTATATTCACGTTTGCACCAATCTCCTCCGAGTTTTGTGAAGAAAATCAAACTGGAGGCAGCACTGTCTGAAAACCGCCGGGTACCCTAGTTCATCGTGAAAACCGCCGGGTACCCTAGTTCATCGTGCAGAGCTCCTCGCCAGCCTTCCGTGAGAATAAGTGCTTGGACTTCTGCACCTTAAAATCAATGATTCCTTTCGTAACTGCCAGGAGCCTGAACCCTGACCTCCACACATCGATACCTGTGTGAGAATTGATCTCCATTCATCTTGAAGACCACCGATGAACCAGTCAGGACATTTGAAAGCAAAGGAAAACTGACACCGTCTTAGCAAAAGAGAATTGGGTGTTGAAAGCAAATCACCAAGAGGCAAGACTCAGCTTGCTCTCTGCTGTCTGAGAACAGATGTACTCGGCCCCTTAAACAGAAGCGATGAACAGCACGTGTATCGACGAGCAGCATGACCTGGACCACTACCTGTTTCCCGTCGTTTATGTCTTTGTGGTAATAGTCAGCATCCCAGCCAACATCGGTTCCCTGTGTGTGTCTTTTCTGCAGGCAAAGCAAGAAAACGAACTGGGCATTTACCTCTTCAGTTTATCCCTCTCGGACCTGCTGTATGCCTCCACTCTCCCGCTGTGGATCAATTACACTTGGAATAGAGACAACTGGACGTTCTCTCCTGCCTTGTGCAAAGGGAGCGCCTTCTTCATGTACCTGAACTTCTACAGCAGCACGGCTTTCCTCACCTGCATCGCGATTGACCGCTGTCTGGCAGTGGTCTACCCTCTGAGGTTCTTTTTCCTAAGGTCAAGAAAATGCGCCTTCATGGTCAGCCTCACCATCTGGATTCTGGAAACCATCCTCAATGCTGTCATTCTGTGGGAAGACGAGACAGCTGTCGAATATTGTGATGCCAAGAAGTCTAACTTTACTTTATGCTATGACAAATATCCTTTGGAGAACTGGCAAATCAGGTTTAACTTTGCTAGGACGTGTATAGGTTATATGATACCTCTGGCCGTTATAATGACTTGCAACAAGAAAGTTTACCAAGCTGTGCGGCAAAATCAAGCCACGGAAAACAGGGAAAAGAAGAGAATCATAAAACTACTTATTAGTATCACGCTGACTTTTATCTTGTGTTTTACTCCCTTTCATGTGATGTTGCTGATTCGCAGCATTTTAGAGCATGGCATGAACTTAAAAGAACAAGTGTTTGACCATTCCAAGTCTGGGAAGCAGAGTTATAAGATCTATAGAATCACAGTTGCATTAACAAGTTTAAATTGTGTTGCTGACCCAATCCTGTACTGCTTCATAACTGAGACAGGAAGATCAGATATGTGGAATATATTAAAGTTCTTTACTGGGAAGCTTAATAAATCAAAAAGACAAAGAAAACGTGTACTTTCTGTATCTACCAAAGATACTATAGAATTAGACATCCTGGAATAGAACCAAGGTATACGTTTTTTAAAGATACATGATATTATGCCATCGAGATTATAGTTTGCAAAGGAAACCTAAACATGTGTTCCCATTGAGGGACAATTTTAATCCTAATGGAAATATTTTTTAAAAGGTTGTATAGCGCCCTGACTTTTATTAAATGAGGATTAAATAAAACCGAATATTTTCCTAATGACCTGGGGTCATTACTGTCCATGGCAGTTGGTTTTGTGTCTGTGCTCTAATCTCTCAGGGAGAAATAGGCTGTATTGGACTGTGAGTTTTTAAAGTGGTAACCGTGGGGTATGGTCACGGTGATTTTCCCACTCCTATGGATTTCAGACCATCACTCCTCCCAATCATATGGACCTGCCTCCAACAACACCTACTAGATACTGCTTCTGTCTGTCTCCTTTTTAACAAATATTTATTGAGCCCACTCTATGTACCAGGTTTTGTGTTAAGTAATGAGGTTACAAGAGAAATGATCTAATAAGCTTTTTGAATCTATGCAATCACTAAGTCACTAACTTGTAAGAGCTCTTTATAAAGTAAATTGTCTCTGAGTGAGAGTCTGAAGGCCTCATCCACGATATAAAGGACATGAGCTTTGTAAAATTTCCTTCAGCTACTCAGAGAACTTTTTACCTTCTTTAAAAGCATCATTTTAAAAAAGTTTGGCTCTTTCACAATTTCTTCTTAACTGAAGTGTTTTTTAAGAATTTTAAACATTTTCTAATCCTGTTCTTCCCTCTTCCTTCTCTGTCTTATCCGTTTCTTCTACTACCCAAAATTGATCAGCTAGCAAATATCTTGGTATCATTTGTGTCTTCACATTAGAAAAAAAAAATCCAATAACAAAAAAGACTAATAATTAACTTCTAGATATACACTGAAGAAAACCAGTTAGTGCCCAAACTGACTCCCTCTTCTGTTAAAGCTGTCCGTGACCATTTGGGTGCACGAGAGAAAACCACCTTGCTTTGAGGCCCCAGGTGCTTTCTCTGATCTTTGCACTTTTCTGATCAGAAAGGGTCTGGAAAATTAGAACCCTGAGATACATTTATGTATGCTTAAAGGTCAAAGATACATCAGTGAAATGAAGAGTAACTAAAACAGTTTGGGCTGCTTCATTCATTCTTGATAAATTATTGGCAGCCGGTACATTGAATATGTGTTAAAGTAAAAGATCCGGGAAATCTTGCCCACATTTGGAAACTCAGACATAGATTGTCTTGTCCAAGATCACATAGTTCCTTGGAAGCAGCTGTAATGCAGTTGCTAAGTCATGTCAGACTCTGTGACCCCATGGACTGCAGCACTCCAGGCTTCCCTGTCCTTCACTGTCCTCCAGAGCTTGCTCAAACTCATGTCCATCGAGTCGGTGATGCCATCCCACCATCTCATCCTCTGTCGTCCCCTTCTCCTCCTGCGTTCAATCTTTCCCAGCATCAGGATCTTTTCCAATGAGTTGACTCTTCACATCAAATGGCCAAAGTATTGTAGCTTCAGCTTCAGCATAAGTCCTTCCAATGAATATTCAGGCTTGATTTCCTTTAGGATTGATTGGTTTGGTCTCCTTGCTATCCAGAGTGCTGTCTTAATGCTCTAGAATCCCAAATTCACTTCAGTTGCTTTTCCTCCTTTGTGTTTTTCTGAAAAACATACCATTTCATTTTTCTTGTTTATTTTTATTGAAGTATAGTTGATTTGCAATGTTATTAATTCCTATTGTACAGCAAAGTGATTCTGTAATACTTCTAAATATATATACACTATTTTTCAAATATTCTTTTTATTATGGTTTATTATAGCATTTTTTTAAATTAGAGGATAATTGCTTTACAATGTTGTGTTAGTTTCTGCTGAAGAACAATGTGAATCAGATATGCATATATCCCCTCTCTATATATCTACCATATCTTTCTTTAGGGATGCAAAAGGCATATACACATGGAGAGTAGTTCAGCATAGTCATTGGATTTAGACCAGAATAAGGAGAAAACAAGAGGTATTTCATGAATCAATACCTTTGGAAATAAATCATACAGATAGCAATTAAGCTGATCTGTTAAAGAGAAGTGATTAGAAATTGACCTCAGTTGGTTATATCAAAAGATATGGCAAATAAAAATTTGTGGCCCCCTTAGAATGTTCTACTTAATGATTAACAACAAAACCACTAATTTAACATGTTATGAGATAAGTTCCAAAGTAAATCAAGGGTCAAAACCTTTGAGTGGGGCCAACCATGGAGAACACATGTTAAGAAGATGCCCATGTGATTTAGGGCAAAGTCCTCTAGATATCTTGTGGTTCAGCTGGTAAAGAATCCACCTGGCCTGCGGGAGCTCTGGGTTCAGTCTCTAGGTTGGGAAGGTCCCCTGGAGAAAGGAAAGGCTACCCACTCCAGTATTCTGGCCTGGAGAATTCCATGGACTGTATAGTCCCTGGGGTTGCAAAGAGTCAGACATGACTGAGCAACTTAAACTTTCACTTTCATTCTCATCTTCATCAGGATTAGTGGATATCTACCCAAGTGATGGAATACCCAGCAATAGAAACAGTGATAGACTTTACTTTCTTGGGCTCCAAAATCACTGCAGATGGTGATTGCAGCCATGAAATTAAAAGATGCTTGCTCCTTGGAAGAAAAGCTATGACCAACCTAGACAACATATTAGAAAGCAGAGACATTACTTTGTCAACAAAGGTCCATCTAGTCAAGACTATGGTTTTCCCAGTAGTCATGTATGAATGTGAGGGTTTGACCTTAAAGAAAGCTCAGCACCAAAGAACTGATGCTTCTGAACTGTGGTGTTGGAAAAGACTCCTGAGTCCCTTGGACTGCAAGGAAATCCAACCAGTCCATCCTAAAGGGAATCAGTCCTGAATATTCATTGGCAGGACTGATGCTGAAGCTGAAACTCCAATATTTTGGCCGCCTGATGTGAAGAACTGCCTCATTGGAAAAGATTCTGATGCTGGGAAAGATTGACGGCAGGAGGAGAAGGGGACGACAGAGGATGCGATGGTTGGATGGCATCACAAGCTTGATGAGTTTGAGCAAGCGTCAGCAGTTGGTGATGGACAGGGAAGCCTGGAGTGCTGCAGTCCATGGTTGCAAAGAATCGGACACAACTGAGCAACTGAAGTGAACTGACCTGACCCAAGTGATAGTGCCTGGAGGGACTCTGGGGGTAGGAATATAGCAGCGTGAGCTGGTAAGGGCTGGGTCCCACACACCGCGGCTGTGGCTACTTCCTCCAGATGTTTCAGCAAGTGCCTTATGATAACCGAAGGAGCTGTGCTGTTCATTCCACATTCTCAATAGAGCCTGCTTCCAGGGATTGACAGCCGCGAGGAGACGCAGCTATGGTCATCACCATAGACAGAGAGGCAGAGTCCAGTTTTACTTGGCTTAAACTTTTTTTTTTGTTTCCTTTTTAAAAATATTTTTTTTATTTGAATGAACTCAATTAGACGTCTAGGATAGGCTAGTAAAGAGACTGAGAACAGGTTTTTAAAATCTCCATTTTTCCCCTGCCTAGTCTGGGGGAAGCTTCACAGGTGATGGCTAAGTGCTAGTCGCTCAGTCATGTCTGACTCTTTGTGACCCCACGGACTGTAGCCTGCCAGGCTCCTCTGTCCATGGGATTCTCCAGGCGAGAATACCGGAGTGGGCTACCATTCCCTTCTCCAGGGGATCTTCTTGACCCAGGATCGAACCTGGATCTCCTGCATCACAGGCAGATGCTTTACCATCTAAGCCTCCACAGGTGAAGAACAAGTTAAAAGAGATAAAAAGTAACCACCTCATTTTGTTCAGATTACATGCCATCACCTCCCCAGGAGCATCCTGAGAAAATCTCCCTTTCCAACCTGATTTATTCCCTTTTTCCAGTTTAAGCTAAACGTTCTCCCCGAGATACTATATTTCTAATCATTCCTGTTATGATCAAATAAGCAATCATTTGCCAATTACTTCTCTTGACTTTATCCACTTTTAATTAGAAAGTACCTATTTTAAAATGGGATTTGTAATACACAGCACATAGGTATTTCATTTCATAACGTGTTTCTCTTGCCCTGGGCTTCTGTTTTCCCAGTTATCACTGTCGTCAGTCAGTCATGCGTGGGGCTTCTGCTCTTTCCTGGTGAAACCCATCCACAGGTTGCTATGGAAACATGGCAGCTATTAGAACACCCTGACCCAGGAAGGTCTTTGTGATAAGAGGCATCTTTGTCTAGTTCATCAGGTGACCCTGCCGTGAATCAGAAGTCTGTTCCCACAGTAGACACAACAGCACACAAATAATACATATACATAGACACACACAAGCAACCCACATCATCTCACAAAAACAAAGGGGCAAAACTTCCCTGGGACCTTTCCCTCTATTTTTGTCCTGTTTTGTAAGAGGTCTAGCATTCTGCAATCCGTGGGATCAGAAAGAGTCAGACACAACTCAGCGACTGAGCAACCACCACCACAACAAGGAGAACACACGTGGCCTCTTTGCCTCCTGAAATAATGCCCACGTGGGGGTTTTACTTCCTTGTTTACTGACTCAGCAGCTGGGAGACATTGCGAAGAGTCTTCCCTCCTCTTCCCTCCCCCCATCTTTTTCCTTCAACCCAAAGTGGCTGCCAAGGAGGCTGTGGTAAGGAAACGCATATACACATTGCTTCTGTTGCTCTGCTGTTCTGAAAATATCCAGTTCTGACTGGGAGATTTTATTTGCCATGTCCTGAGCAGATAACCTTTGGGGGGGAAATAAGAGAAGGTCAGTTTAACAGAAAGCAGGGGTGTGCAGTGTAATTCTCCATTCACAGTGTAAATACCTGATTCAAGTTAAATGTTTTTTCTTTTATTCTTTGGCATTTCATACCCTCACTGATGGAGCGACAGGGCTGTTTTCCAGGGGCATTAGGTGGATGCCCCTTTTGTGCAGGAATAAGCTGACGAAGGCAGCACAGGGTCAAGCGCAGGTGAAGGAAAGTGATGTGGAGTTAGGATTCCTCTTCTTTTTCCAAGATCCTTTTTTGACATCACTTGTTGCTGGCCAAGAAAATTCACATAGCATCCCTGTCTGTAGCCAGCAGGTGGTGATCGTGTTCTATTCAGGACCTCATAGCTCACAGCTGCCACTCCCCAAAAGCAGAGAGGAGCTTAGAATGGCATTTTTACAACCAAGAAACAAGCAAGATTCCCGATGAATTGGAAGTGAGTGGGGGAAAGTGCTGCAATTCAGTTTGTATTCTTTCTGTTTTTGCTTTCTACAGAGCTTGGTAACCATTAGACAGTTTCGCTTGGTTTGGGTGTCCATGGTGGCTTAGTTGGTAAACAGACCTCCTACAAAGACCTGGGTTAGATCCCTGGGTCGGGAAGATTCCCTGGAGAAGGAAATGGCAACCCACTCCAGTATTCTTGCCTGTAAAACCCCATGGACAGTGGAGCCTGGGGGACTAATGTCCCTGGGGTCACAAAAAGTCGGTCACAATTTAACAACAAAGACCAGACCAAATTCCCTATGTGATTCTAGTTTTTTGGGGTTTTTTTCCCAAGCTGGTTAAATTGGTCAGTTTACACGTGAGAGAACACAGACTGAATTGCGTAATTTCTGCATGATTGTGGCAATGACATTGATGACTTGTTCTAATTTAGTTATCTTACCCACTGAAGAAAATGCTGGCCACCTTTCACATGAAGAGAAACACAAAATAGGAGCTGGGAGCTGTTTGCAGTTTTGTCTGTGGTGATGAAATGAAAATCTATGAAAGTCAAGATGTAATTCAGTATATGTGTGACTTTCCATTTCTAATTTATTATTGTTAGATCTCAGCACTAGAAACTTACATCTGCTATTTTGAATTGTTTAAATCTGTTCTTCCCCAAAGAATAGTAATACAATCATGTTCTAGTTTAACAGTATTTGCATATCATTAAACATATTATAGCCTATAATTTACTTTTCCTCTGCCTACAATTTTCATAAGCTCTTTATGAAGCACCAGCAGATTTTTACACATTTAAAAATAGATTATGATTCCTCGAATAATGTTACAATTAGGTGTTCAAAAAGCAAGTCAATAAAAGAATAGGCTGGAGAAGCCTCCGTGCCATCACTCAGGGCGAGCTTTAGAATAAATTATAAATGTCATTATCTAGGAAATGTGTGCTCAATTAATTGCAAAATCAAATACAATCAAGAAACCTCGCTCTGCAGTGACTAGACTTGCCGATGCTATGAAAAATATTAACTTTGGTTCCCAGAATTTCATTGATCCTTCTTGGAAATGTAATTGAACTTGTAAACATCCTTCTAAAAGAATCCTTTTCAAAATTACTGCAAAATTTCTGGTCTTGGCTCCAAGACTATTGACACTTCGTAACAGATAGATTAACTTGGAAACCCTGAATTCTTTGGATGACTAATGAATCAAACCAAAGGCCTGCAATAATGGACTAAAAAGTGCCTCTGTAGGAATGTCATAGAGAGACATCCCGGCAATCTTAGATGCATGCACATAACAAGTGCCAGCTCAGTGAAGCTTTCTTAGTGTTTTTAAATACATATATAACAAAAAGCCCTCTGTCATACCACTCACCCACTCACGGAAATGACACTGATGCTAAAAAGCTATTTTGAACCTTTGGGGCAATGCCTTCCATGCTTGTCTGTCATTTACCCAAGAAGGGAGCTGGGACACCCTGTGCTCCCAAGGACTATAAGATGGAAAGACCTAGCGCCTTCCAGCATCACCTGGCTCCCCTTGGGGGAAAAAATTGCCCCGCAGGGTCTGGAATAAGCAGGGATTCTTTTTCTTGCTCTACAAACATTGCCCCAACCCCTAAAAGGACTGCTGCTAAGGGTGTTCTCTTGATAATCAGAATTGTTTGTTAAGTGAATAAATAATAAGTCAATTAGTGGAATCAACTAAAAATGGTACAATTTCACTCTTGCTTCTAACTCCAGAGTTAGGTTTCTGAAACCCTTGGCACTATTTGTATTTTCAGTTGAAAATTCTTAAGATTATATGGAAAAATAAGGTTAAGGAGAAATAGTTTTCTTTTAAGAAAGTTTTAATTAATATTTCTTACATTTGTTAAAGTGAAATAGAAACAAATATTAGCAATAATATTTTAAATTGGTAAAAAAAAATAGGAATTATTTGGATTAGCATCTATCATTCTTTGCTCATGAGAATTTTTTTAGAATATTTTTTCTTTAAATTTGTAGTCGGATGTTCATAAATGGGCTAAATTTTGTTGCAGACTATGAAATGGCTTGTGTGTCTCCTCTCACCCATTCAGTGGTACAAAACACTTTGTTAGAACACCCAGCCCACATACCACCAAGCTACAGGACATTCCATTTCCGTCATCACTGGGCTCTCCTTTTTCAGGTTTACGCCAGAGTCAGAGAGATTTAACGATGCTAAGAAAATGAAGGCGGACACTTGGGTTTCCAGTCCCTGATGGTCTCCAGGGACAAGGGCAGTGTCTAAGCTTTCAACAGTTCTGTGAACCTCTGTTGTTCTTTGCTGCCTCCCTGACTATCGTGAGGCCCAGGGCTCACTGACAAGATGGACTAGAAGCCAGCCAATGACCCACAAACCTATCCATCAGGTAGACATTCTCTTCAAAACCCATGTGGTTCTTGGCTTCAGGAGTGGAGCCGGTACATAAGTGAAGCTGATCAAAGTCGCTCAGTCCATCGATGGGCCTCTAGGTTGCGTCCCTGGCTATTGTAAATAGTGCTGCGGTGAGCCCTGGGGTACACGTGTCTTTTTGAATTATGGTTTTCTAGAGCCTGTTATACACAGTGAAGTAAGTCAGACAGAGAAAAATATAATATATTAATGCATATATATGGAATCTAGAACAATGGTACTGATGAACCTATTTGCAGGGCAGGAATGGAGACGCAACGCAGAGAGCAGACTTGCGGTCACAGCAGGGGAAGGAGAGGGTGGAAGGAACTGAGACAGTGGCGTTGACGTGCATCCGCTACGGAGAAGGGGGCGAGAGAGGGTGAGACGGCGGGAGGGCATCACTGACCCCACGGACGTGAGTCTGAGCAGGCTCTGGGAGCTGGGGCTGGACGGGGAGGCCTGGCGTGCTGCAGCCCATGGGGTCGCAAAGAGTCCGACACGACTGAGCGACTGACCTGAACTGATGTGTAAAATCGATAGCTAGGGGGAAGCTGCCGTATAACACGGGGAGCCCAGCCTTGGGCTCCGGGATGACTTGGGGGGGGGGGCAGTTGG
>SJYT01012413.1:151512-164241 GCA_006410635.1 Cephalophus harveyi
GGGGCGCGGGGGGGGTTGGGGGGGGGGGCAGTTGGGAGGCTCACGAGGGGGGGATATGTGTAGTTATGACTGATTTGAGTTGTTGTACAGCAGAAACCCACACGACAGTATAAAGCAATTATCCTCCAACTTAAAAAAAAATTAATTAAAAAAAAGTTTCTCCATCCCCAAGAGCAGTGATTGGTTCAGGGTGTCCAGGTGAGCTCAGGACGCCGCACAAGGCTCCTGCTTTCACTCGGGAGGAAGGCTACCGCCCACGGGGTCGCAAAGAGCCAGACTTTACTCACTTACTTACTTACACCGCATGCAGACGCGTCTCCGGGAACCTGCGCGGCCATTCTGTGATCGTGAAATAGCCTGCACATGGAAGCCGCGAGAACCCGGGGGCTCAGCGCGCTGACGCTGGCTCTTCCCTCACACTGCGTCCCTGCGCACGGCAGTGACAGGAGCCGCATCGGCTTCCTTAGTCTCCAAGTCCGCCTGAGTCAGGCCCTTCCTCGAACCCCAACACGTCCTAACAGAATGTGGCGCGTGGCAGTAAGGGTGATGCAAGTTGCAGGCTGAGACTGTCGGTAAACAGGGCTGCAGAGGTCTGAAGGAGAAGGTGACGGAACAGCTCCAGCTTTTGAAATTAGCAGCCCTTGTTATTAAATGGCTGCAAAACAGCTACCTAAACTGCTTTCTGCTACTACCCAGGACTCAGAAAATGCCCACCAAGGCTCTCACATCAGGGAACTTTTAGGAAAACTTCAAGACATTGGAGTTTCTGGCCTTCTTTTTACACGCAATAAGGTACACAAGAAAAAGATCCACTAATACATTTTTTGTGAGAGCTTGCATGATAGATTTTCAAATCGAGAAGATACTGCTACCCAAGGGGCCTGCCCACTGAAGCAATGAGTTTTCATGCTTCAGGAAAAGGAAGGTTGTGGGGGCGGAATTTTAGCCAGAAAAAGGAAGCCAGTATTAATTGTCTCTAGAGAGCGATGTCTCAAAAGCCAGACATTATGGAGAAAGAAAAGAATTTTGAAATCCCCTGCGCTCCCATTTCATATCAAGAACCAGGCGCAGATGACTTAAATTTGGAGTTTTCTCTAAGCCAAGGGAAGTGATGATGCAGTTTTGATATAAACAAAAGTTCCTGTTACACAAGAAAGTGGAAAAGCCTGGCCACCTGACCCCAGTGGGCCACAGGGAGGAGGCAATAAAAAGTAGAATGAGGACCTCAGAGTAAATGTTGAACCTCTTGGCCTGGGGAGTTTCTGCTGAATCTCAGAAACTTCAGAGTGTGTAGGGGAGAATAGTTAAGGTGAAGAATGTGCTTTCCCTGCAGGCAGCTGCAAGCCTCTCGGGGAAGTTATGTGTTCACCCTGATGCACAGCAGTGGGTACAAAGCTAGAGGTGAGCATACAGCTGTACAGGCTGAGCACTGCTCCAGAAAACCGGCGTCTACAGGGCACCTCACAGTCCACAGACATCGTAGATCGCACATTCACCGTGGCAGTTTCAGAGCATATGGCAGCAATGTGTTCTAACCAGATCAGTGTGAAAATGTCCCACCACTGAAAGGAAAGTGTCATAAGGAAGACACATTTTTTTCTCATTTGCATAGAATGCCATGTGAGAGTCTTAATCTTGCCTTTCTCCTGCCACAGCTTTTGAACTGTGGTGTTGGAGAAGACTCTTGAGAGTCCCTTGGCCTGCAAGGAGATCCAACCAGTCCATGCTAAAGGAAATCAATCCTGAATATTCATTGGAAGGACTGATGCTGAAACTGAAGCTCCATACTTTGGCCACATGATGGGAAGAGCTGACTCACTGGAAAAGACCCAGGACTGAACCCAAGTCTCCCACATTGCAGGTATGTTCTTAACCATCTGAGCCACCAGGGAAGCCTGTAGGAACCTCTGATTTATAGTCAAATTGGTCAGAAGTTGTGGGTACCCTGGGCTGCTCCTCCTGGTGACAGGCCTCTGAAGGGAGCGGTGTTCTGGGACTGAGCCCTCAGCCTGTGGCCTCCGACGCTGTGTCTCCAAGCAGATCATGTCAGAATTGAGGTAAACTGGAGGACACCCAGCTGGGGTTTCAGAGGATTGCGTGTTGTCAGTTTGGTGACGAGAAGTCCCAGAAGCGGAGCGTTTCAGGTGAGCACTAAACGACACACACAGGACACACACATAGTAAGGAAAAACTGGGTAGGTTTTACCTATAAAGCCTCATTCCCAGAGATTCTGATCCATCAGGACTGGGGTGAGGTCTGAGAATTTGTATTTCTGATGAGTTTCCCAGTACCCTTGAGGAGGGTGGGCCACTTGTTGAGATATCCGCTCTGATCTCATGGCACCCTCTCCCAGGCCTTTCTTCATCAATTATGACCAACTGGGGCCTCCCTGGTGGCTTGGATGGTAAAGATTCTGCCTGCAATGCAGGAGTGCTGAGTTCAATCCCTGGTTTGAGAAGATCTCCTGGAGAAGGGAATGGCGATCCATTCCAGTATTCGTGCTTGGAGAACTCCATGGACAGAAGAGCCTGGCAGGCTATAGCCCAGGGGCTCACAAAGAGTCGGACACAACTGAGCGACTAACACACTCAGATAAAAAATAGTGAGGGTACAACTACGCAACCTCAGGCAACGGGTGTGTCTGTGGCTCCTCCTATCCCCAATGCACATCCCCACCTGATCTTTGCTAAAAGACAGACATCTTTATCTTTCAAGAACTGTGTTCAGATAGGTTTCTGGCTATGGTTTTAACTTGCAGAATTGAAAGAAATCAGTTAGACTGAACGCTGCACAATTTTAAGATGCTGTACAACCTCTCTGATCTCACAGCTCTGTGGTGCAAGCCCCATTTGCTTCTTCTGTGAACGGTTCCACCTCTATCTCCCTCCACCAGGCCAGAGCTGTTTGAGAGCAGAAACCACACTTTCGTCATCTGTGTGTCTCTTCCAAGCCCATCCTCAGTTCCCTTTCTAGAAACAAACATGAAGTTTTGCATAGTCTAGATGTGACCGGAATCATTTTTAGAAGATATTAGATGAGTCCACTTTCCATTCTCATGTGAGTGATGTTCTGTCATCATTAAAGCCCAGTTTACTGCCCAGGAAGAAGGAAGGAGGTATCAAAGAAATACAGTCTGTGAAAGAAGATATTGCTTGCTGATGCCCCACTGGGTAGAAAGATGAAGCAGATAAACCCTCTGATTCTGGGAGGAGGCCGTGAAGTAGAGAAAACTGAAGCGAGAGGGTGCACGCCTCTGGGGTCGGATGGAGGAAGCCAGGGAGGAAAGGCAGAAGCAGAGGGACCTGTCCTGTTTGGGACTCAGAGAGGAGACCACCTTCAGGGAACTCTTCAAAAAAAATAGAAAATGGCAATGGAAGAGAAACACAGACACGGCGGTAAGCCATGAGGGCGCTGGAAGAGGTGCCCGGGAGGTCAGCTCGGGGGGTGGGGAGGGTGTCCAAACACTGTTACGTGCTCCTGTTGGAGAAACACAGACCGAAACAGCTTGCCTGGCCAGGTATCATGGTAACCATTTGCGTGAGTTGTCTTATGACAGGGAACAAGCCACCACCAGCCGGGAGAATTCCGGAAAGTTCAAAAGGAGACACCAGTCCATATGTCCTACCTACCTCCCAGGATCTTCTGGCAGGAATCCACCCTGGCTGAGCAGAGTGTGCACCTCCGGGAAGGACCCAAGTCAGNAGCCGGGAGAATTCCGGAAAGTTCAAAAGGAGACACCAGTCCATATGTCCTACCTACCTCCCAGGATCTTCTGGCAGGAATCCACCCTGGCTGAGCAGAGTGTGCACCTCCGGGAAGGACCCAAGTCAGAGTAATTGGCCAGAGACAATCTAGAAATTGACCCCATCACCATAAAAGCATAGGCCACGAGCCACACGGCAGAGAGCTCTCCTGGTTCACTGACTGCTTACTCCCAGGCAGCCCTTCTCAATCAAAGACAATCTAGAAACCAATCCCATCACCATAAAACCAGAGACCACGAGCCACACAGCAGAGAGCTCTCCTGGTTTGCTGACTGCTTACTCCCAGGCACCCCTTCTCAATCAAGCCTCTTGCTTTGTCAGCACGTGTATCTACGGGACAATTCATTTCTGAGTGTTAGACAAGAGCCCACTCTCCGGCCCTGGGAGGGGTCCCTGCTGGGGTCCAGAACATTTCTAATCATATTCTACAGGCAAAAGCATTTACAGGAACTTTTTCTGGCTCATGCAAAGTATAATAAGTATAGTAAGTTTTTAGCTGTTTTCCTAGCTTCACCCAAGTATCTAAATCCCTTTTCTGGAAACCAAGGACATTGCTCTTGTACAAATTTTTAAAAGAAATTGAACACTATCCTTTTTATCTTTAATTTATCTTTTGTTTAACAGTTGCAAAATTACTTCTATAAAGAGTTGTCATTCTTTTGACTCATTGTTACCTGTGTCAGAAAATTAAGATTTATAGAAAAGTCTGCCTTGACAAAGGTTTTACCTTAGCCAGGGGGATTTTCTTTTCAACCCTAAGAAAGCAGGTTTCTTTCAGCCTCTAGAGAACCAGGTTTCTCTTAAACCCTTCAACACTTCCCACTTCTACTCACCCTGTCTATCCTACAGGGGGGTCTGCAGCACCTTAAGTGAGGTCCTATCCATCCCGAAAACTCAACACTGGGGGAACAACAGGGCTGATGACCCTAGCTGTTCAGGGCAATAGGGTTGATGACCCTACTTGCTCCAAGGGGGTGGCAATAGGGCTGATGACCCTAATTGCTTGGGGAACCTACCTTCAAATAGCCTGTTCTGGGCGCCACTTGCCAGGATCCAGCCCCAGTGGATCCAGGGTGATTCGAAGGAGAGACAGAGTAGGCGAGGAAAAAACTTATTTATTTATTAATATAAGATTAGATTAGGAAGAAATAGTGTAGTAGGAAAATTAAGTGGAGAAGAGAGGCTGAATAACTTGGTTTATGTGGAAAGCCAATAAAGTTCCAGACAAGGAGCTTGCACCATCTACATTAGGCCACCGGCTCCCGTTTGAATATCGGAGAGTGTCCCGCCTTGGGCTTCCTCTCTTACGGATCTTAGAAGCCAGGGCAAGTAAGTAGACATGGCAAGCCTTCACGCCCCAGATGGGAATTCAGCCTGAAAATAGAGTAAAGAGGAGACACGGGGGAAACCAGTCCTTCCAATGACTTGCCCAGCCTCTGTTGTCTAGAAAGGCCTTTTATACCTTTTTGATTGTACATAGAGATCAATGGGTAATACAAAATTATGCAGCATTAGCAGCCCAGACTCTTATCAAGACCAGGCTTTTCTCTGCATACCTAATTGTATACACAAGTCTTAGGCGATTTACATCATCTTCCGGCCAAAAGGGCCAATTAACATTTTACAGCCTTTTTTCTGATAAGGGTTTGTCAACCAGAAGACTTATTTGTGTTGTTCTTCTCAAAGTCTGGTGCCACTCTCAGAAAGCACTAAATAAAGTTACATTCTTACATAGCAAGGACACAAGGGGAGTGCAGTGATATACAACAAAGAAAAGTAATTAACTCAAAAGTCTAGTGTTGCTAACATCAAAACTACTATAAATGCATGAAAGGGAAAAGTGAAAAGGAAGTCGCTCAGTCATGTCCGACTCTTCGCGACCCCATGGACTGCAGCCCACCAGGCTCCTCCGTCCATGGGATTTTCCAGGCAAGAGTACTGGAGTGGGGTGCCATTGCCCCAACCACGAGAGGCACAAAGCTTAAAGCATCTTAAGGTACAGAGCCTTTTCTAAAGAGCTAATTTTTTTAGCTAAAAAAATTAGCTAATTTAGCTAAAAAAATTAGCTAATTTAGCTAAAAAAATTAGCTCTTTAGAAAAGGCTCTGTACCTTAAGATGCTTTAAGCTTTGTGCCTCTCGTGGTTGGGGGCTGTAAGCAATTCACAAGCTGTAGGAGGTCCAGGGGAACCTGTTAGGCAAGCTAGAAAGTTATCAGAGGGGGTTTGAACTGAAACATCCCTTTCAAATGCAGAAGACTAAAGCCCTGAGTTAACCTTTTCCAGAGTGTGTCAGAAGAGTGGAAAAGCACAGTAATAAGGCAGGCAGATTCTTATTTTGGGGGGTACATGCTCAGGAAATACCAGGGGGAAACCCTGAAGCTTGACTCGCCTTGCCCATCAGGCCTCTGCCGCATGACCTTGTCATGGGTGGGATTCCTCATGCTGGCTCCCGGCAGGTCCCCCCTCTAGTATCACTCCCAGAAGTGGAAAGGTGCAGGAGTGAGGCAGGCAATGGGAGCACTGTGGATTGCTCTAGGGGTGCATGGGGGGCGGGAGTGATCCCAGGGCAGAGGCTGGATGGTGATGGAGATCCAGAGGATCCCCAGAATGAAGAAAGGTGCCTGAGATCCAGGACACCTGCAGCTCCGGTGAGCACCTAGGTAAAGGAGAAACCCTGGGCCCCCACAGACCAGCACAGGACACGTCACGCTGACTGCGGGGCCAGTGGTTCTACCAGGAGGGTCCCAGGGGTGGGCAGGACACCGCCTCAAAGGCTGGAGCGGACCAGGGGATGACACAGGACCTTCAGGGGAACACCACCCTCCTCCTCATCACAGAGGGCACGGGAGCTTCCCTTCCACTCGGGGAAACAGAGCAAGACCCTGTGGTCCAGTCCATCCCCACCACCACCTCCACCACTTCCTGTGCCAGCCTCCTGCCCGAGGAAGAGTTTGGTCAAAGAGTAAGTTTAATCAGATAAATGAGAACATGCAAAAATGAAGGAAAGCAATCAAAGGAAACCAAATAATAATAATGTTCTCATTAAGCACAGTCAAGGACTTTGGGGTCCTCCTCAAGGGCTGTGTGGGTTCCTCCAACCCACGGCAGTATTCTTGCCTGGAGAATCCTGTGGACAGGGGAGCCTGGTGGGCTGCTATCCATAGGGTCGCACAGAGTTGGACATGACTGAGCAACTTAGCATGCATGCATGCATTGGAGAAGGAAATGGCAACCCATTCCAGTGTTCTTGCCTGGAGAATCCCAGGGACAGAGGAGCCTGGTGTGCTCCCGTCTATGGGGTCGCACAGAGTCGGACACGACTGAAGCGACTTAGCAGCAGCAGAGCAAGGGCTGTAGATAATATTCTGAGCCATACCCGTGAGCTGTCTTATAGACACTGAATCCCCACCAGGTGGAGTTAACTCCACGATGACCAGACTGTAGCCTTGACCTAAGCTGCCGCAATTCTGAGAATTGGCCTCAAAGAAACAGAAATAAACCATCCTTGCAACTGAAGATTAACTGTACCTGAAACAAGCAAGATGACTCTGGTCAGACCACTGCTGACCAATCTGAGGATGACTGTCAGAGCTGACTGTGCTGTTTCTGCATGTAGCCCCCTGCCTCTGTCTATAAAAGCTCTTGCCCCACTGGCTGCCAATTGGGGAAGTCCGTCTTTGGTCAGATGTCCACCCTCTCTCCAACCCCCAGTTGCCAACCTCTGAAATGAAGCAAGCTTTCCTGTCCACCAGCCTGGTTTATTGGCTTTTGGGGGAGTGAGCAGCCAAACCCCACCCCTTTTGCTAACACAAGTTACCATCTTGTGACTATCTAAGACAAGTCCCAAGAAGAAGCAGGAATCTTGAATTTGACTGTTTTTATCCAAAAGATACTAATCAAATTTCTAAAAGACTGTTTGCCTTTTTCATTGGGGCAGAGGTGTCTCACAGTGTTGATCAAGGAAGTGAATCAGCTGTATGTGTACATCTATCCCCTCCTTCGTGGACTTCCCTCCAAGCCCACCCTCATCCCATCCATCGAGGTCACCATGGAACACCACGCCGAGCCCCCTGCGATAGAGCAGGTTCCCACTAGCTATTTCACACACGCAGTGGACATTAAGCCAGCAGAGACTAAAATACCCTCAATGCACAGATTTCAGTCTTCTCCTCACCTTCAGTGGGAATGAGAGGAGACAATGATAATAGCTTCTTCCCCATATCCACATGTTGATTAAAACTGTGTCCTTGAAACTCAACAAAAATTTGGCAGATGGGCAGGATTTGGCAGTTGCATTCATTTTGAGATTTTTTGTTTGTTTGTTTCTTCATTTTGTATAAGCCTAGTTTATTCAAGCTAAAGTGTCTTCCACTGAAAAATAATAGCAGAAAATAGAGCTACTGGGAAGAGCCCAGAAACAGTATCCTGGCCATTGGGTGCTGCAAGAATGAATGGATAGATAATAAGGAAGATGATGTACTCCAAAATTTTCCATCCTCTTGGCTTCAAAACGCATCCCCCCCACCCGGCATTCATTTGATGAAAATGAATTGTCCCTTCCAAGAAGGATGCACATAAAGATAGAATGCTAATGACCACGATACCTAGCACATCAGCTTACCCCGGCATTGAAAATTTATGTGATCATCCGATGTGCTAATTAGATTTGAAGAGCGATATCATGAAAGTTACATCATGTACTTGGTGGATTTGAAGAAGGGAAGACAGATGGGAGCTCCTAGGAATATCAATGGGATTGCCAAGGGCTGGGTGTGGTCTTTCTTTGCAGCAGCCTCTATTGTGTGGGGAGGAAGGCTACCTGTTCACTGTCAGGGATGAGCAGGAATCAGCTCAGTTGGAGGCAAGACTTGCCTCTTATTTCTGAGTTGGAAGGTTGGCCTCTTTTACTCCTTCTCCATATTCCACTCTTGAAAGGCATTTGAAGAACATCTAGTACAAAACCCTCCTATCATAGATGAAGAGCCACAATCGTAAAACAATTTATAGAACTTCCAAATGACTTAGACTGTAAGAAGTTTCATGTCTTCCACATCAGGAGGTTTTGCCTCTGCTGCAAATCCTTCTGAATGCAGGTGACAAAGCAAACTGTCAAAGCCGGGGGGGTTGGCGGGGGGCGGGGGGAGCTTATTGGTCCAGAAAAGTAAAGTCCACGGGCAATTTCAGATGTGGCTGAATTCAAATGCTCAACTCAGTGTGCACCAGGAAAACATTTTCCACCATCTTTCCATTTCCCCTTCTGCCATTTTTAGCTTTTACATTATGTCAGAGATGGCCACCGGCACCTCCAGGCTGAGGGTCCACCGCTTAGCAAGTCCAGGGGGAAGAGAGGGCTCTCTTTCCTGACTCGTGATTCTGGTTCCCTTGCCCTTGCTTCCCAGTCTTTGTGGTTAAGAGTTTTTCTCCCAGACAAGGCCTGCTCCCGGAGTCTAAGACAGTCACACCCTAAGCTCAGAGACTGAAGGGAGAAGAAAGAGTGGCTTCCCAAGGGAAAATCAGAATGCTATTACCCAAAGGTGGGGGGAAAGAGTGCTTCCGTGATGACATCCTTCCGGGCTCTGGGGTCCAGGTACACCAGTGACACCAGACGCGAGCCTTGTATTATTCCCAATTGAAAGGAAGGTTAGTTTCTTTAACCTTATAAAAGGGGAATATTGGACTTCTTTTCAGAGAATGGACACTGTCTACAACATTCGCTCCAGAAGGTAACGTCAGGAAGGAGACTGGCAGGCAGTGGAGGGCTCACTCGGGTTCAGATGGTCCAAAAGAGTTCAGCTGTTGCTGTTGTTCAGCTGCCCAGTCGTGTCCCACCCTTTGATACCCCACGGGCTGCAGCACGCCAGGTTTCCTGCCCTTCACCAGCTCCCGGAGTTTGCTCAAACTTGGGTCCATTGAGGCTTCCCTGGTGGCTCAGAGGTTAAAGCGTCTGCCCGCAATGTGGGATACCTGGGTTCGATCCCTGGGTTGGGAAGATCCCCTGGAGAAGGAAATGGCAACCCACTCCAGTATTCTTGCTCAGAGAATCCCATGGACGGAGGAGCCTGGGGAATCTCTGGGGAATCCCTGGCTCAGAGAATCCCTGGACGGAGGAGTCCACGGGGTCGCAAAGAGTTGGACACGACTGAGCGACTTTACTTACTTTACTTGGGTCCATTGAGTCAATGGTGCCGTCCAACCGTCTCAAAGAGATATTTGCAGAAGCGAGGTCAGAGGGTAGCGGCACCACGGGGACGGTGCAGCACCGGGGGTAGCAACACCCGGGCCCGCCGACACCTCTGGGCCTGAGGGGCAAGGCGGGGTGGTCCTCAAACCTGGAGCACAGCCGCCTGGCGAGGGTGGCGGGGCTGAGGCTGCGGCCTTCAGCGAGGGTGCAGCCTCAGTGCGGGAGCTGGGGAAGCAAGTCCCCAGAACTTCTCGCCCCTCCCTCTGCTTTTCTGCAGAAGGTCTCTATTGGATGACCTACCAGGGGGCCAGAGGCAGCTCATCACGGTTCATAGGTCAGCCTCTCAGGGGACGAAGCTGCATAGACAAAGATCGAGAAAGCAGTATTCCATCTTCCAGTTATATTTACACTCTATGCATGGGCCTTGAGATGTCTGCCTGTATGCCCTTGTCTATACCAGGGGGCCAGAGGCAGCTCATCACGGTTCATAGGTCAGCCTCTCAGGGGACGAAGCTGCATAGACAAAGATCGAGAAAGCAGTATTCCATCTTCCAGTTATATTTACACTCTATGCATGGGCCTTGAGATGTCTGCCTGTATGCCCTTGTCTAAACTCCTATATTGCAGCGTTGCCTGCGAAACATCTTTCATAAAAACCCTTGGAAACACATGGGATTGCGAATATACATGGCAACAACAGCGATGAGGTCCACTGTGGGTTTATCTTGTTCTAGGATCTTAAGACTTGTTCCTGCCTTTGTTCACTAGCTTTGTGACCTTGAACAAATCAGATAATCTCTCAGAGACAGAGTTTCTCCATGTTTAATGTGAAGATAATATTTTCCTCACCCATCTGATCATATTTGTCATTAGGAACAAATGAAATATTAGATATAAAAGTGTCTGGGGAATGACAAAGGACTAATTTCATACCGATCATTTCAGCCTTTGTATATGAGTGTAGGAAATATGATGTTTTATTTATGGGTGTGCATTTTTGTAATTCTTATATCAGGCAAAGTTCTAAAGCCTGTCTGAGTCACTCTCTATGTGGCAGTATATTTTAACCATGGGAAACTGAAATGAATTAATGAGAAATTAACCTCCAGTTTACTCCAGGATTGCACTGAAGAAATGATTTACTGCGATTCTGCTTATTGCTGGGGGAAGAATAAAAAAGGTTAATCAAGTTTCTGCCTGACAGTGAGTCACTGTGCTTATTATCTCTTTATGAGTAGGCAAAAGCACAAAACATCCATGTGTCCCGGTGAGTTATGCAAACCCTTTAAAAGCTGTGCATTAGCCATGGGTCTTCCTGCTATCTCTCCCCTGCAGTTTGCTGGGAATATTTTCCATCAAATAACTAGGCTTATCACAATTCATTTCTGCACTGCTGCATTCTGGGATGACTGCCTGATCTTCAAACCCCAGATCAGAAGCTCTGGTTTGGTATAAACTGCTTTAGAGCAGGGCTTCCCAGGCGGTGCTCATGGTAAAAAACCCTGCCTAATACAGGAAACATGAGAGACAGGAGTTCGATCCCTGGGCCAGGAAGATCCCCTGGAGGAGGGCATGGCAACGCACTCTAGCATTCTTGCCTGGAGAATCCCATGGACAGAGGAGCCTGGAGGGTTATGGTCCATAGGGTCGCAAAGACTGAAGCGGTTTAGCACACACCTTAGAGATGATGGAGACTCTCCCCCAGGCCCTCTTAAGTCCCCCTTTACCTCACGCCCCAGCCCTCTGTGAATGTTCTGGTGCCTACGACTCTTTCCATCAGAGTCTCTTATGTTCCAGTTTTGTGAGAACTCAGCGGTGATAACTCCTAGGAGTGCACTGAGAGTGTTGAGAACTCCACATCCGATATTTTACTCAATCTCCCCAACAGTCATACGAAGTAGACGTTCTTATCCCCATCGTCCATCAAAGGACTGAAGCTTAGAGAGGTTTAAAGCAGCAGAAATTGAATCCAAATGTCTGAGTCCAAAGCTTGGGACCCTAATCTCCTTACTGTATAGGCTCTGTGTCCATGATGTGCTTTCTCTCTCCCAATAAACCCTGACTGATCCTCACTGAAGAACAGGTCTCACTTGGGTCAAGATACAGAGGGAATTTTATTCCTCTCATTTCAGGAGATACTTATGTAGCTATTGCAGATATATTGCAGACACTTTTCTGGGAAAAGGACTGCCACTATCCCCCGAGGCCCCCATGCTAACAGCTGAGAAGGGAACAGCTCTATTGAGTTGCTGTTCTCGGTCACTCACTATGAAGTCTGAATTCTAACTATGATGTCACAAAATTCAAGGCCACCATCGAGAGTGTCAAGAGGTCAAGAAGCAGAGTGTTCAGTTTTGCAGTACCCTGTTGTGGTAAAAATATAACTTGGGATTTGTGAAATATAAAAATGTAGGAGAATATTCAATGATTGAGAACCTGTATATGGAATTTAATCTGTTTTTCTTTAAAGATGACTATAAGAGGTTAAGCCCAATGAAATAAGCTTTACTCGGGTAAGGTTTCCCATCAGTTTCATGCCATTCATCTTCCATTTTATTTTACTTCTTAAGTACATTGGAGAATTGCATGAGAAAAAAATGCACACTCATCTTCTTAAATGATATAAAGGATAGTAAAACAATTTAATAGAAAGAAAAGAAACATGCCTGATTCATTTATTATTTCTTTTCATGAATTCTCATCAGGTGCCTAATTTTTGCTGGGTTCCTGGAATATTGGGAAATTTATAATCTAATAGGGATCCAGGGACAAGCAATGTGATA
>SJYT01012413.1:166857-195515 GCA_006410635.1 Cephalophus harveyi
TGACCTTCATATCGGAAAACTGAGCCTTATTTCCCTTGCCTTTGTTGAGCCGTAAATGTTGCAGTGTGAGTGTGTGTGTGTTAGTCACTCACTTGTATCTGACTCTTTGGCTCTTCTGTCCATGGGATTCTCCAGACAAGAATACTGGAGTGGGTTGCCACGCCCTCTTGCAGGGGATCTTCCCAACCCAGGGATCGAACCTGGGTCGCCTGCACTGCAGGCGGCTTCTTTACCATCTGAGCCACCAGGGAAGCTCAGATGTTGCAGTACAACTATGAAATATGTTTAGAGTCTATATACAGAAAATTTGTATTAAGTATCAATCCCATAAGGACAAGTTTCTGTGCCCAAGAGTGGACGATGTCTACTGTAAACAGCCTGCTACCAAGCCCGGCTGATCTTGCTCTCCGCTGCCGGCAGGTCGGGCATCCCGGAGCAGCATTAGCAGATGCGTGAGGACCCGGCACGCCTCTGCCGCACGCCCACTCTGTTCTGGGCCCCTTTGTCCAGCAGTTATCCTTCTCCGCCGGTTGTAGGGAGACCCCCTGCAGTGGATGTTCCCTGGTGGTCTGCGGACCTTTGTGCCATTCTTTTGGGCCAGTCTACATACCTCTTCCTCAGACTTTCTTGTCCTTAGTTTTCCAGTCCTGTACCTTCCAGACTCAAGACTAGCCATCCATACAAAATAGATAGCCAAGTTTGAAGGTGGTGGTTTAGTCACTAAGTCGTGTCTAACTCTTTGGACCCCCAGGACTGTAGCCCTCTGTCCGTGGGATTCCCCAGGCGAGAATACTGGAGTGGGTTGCCATTTCCTTCTCCAGCAGGTCTTCCTGACCCAGGGTTGGAACCCACATCTTCTGCATTGCAGGCAGATGCGTTACCGCTGAGCCACCAGGGAAGCCCAGCCAAATTTACTGCTCATCGATTTAGTACCGAATAATTTCCTCTCTCCCTTGACTGACGAACAGGTCTACGATGCAGTTTGTGTGTCTTCTCAGGGGATGGATGCACAGAACGGAGCAATCAGTCACCCCTAGTGGCAGCCTGGTTACTAACAGATCCTCATACCGCTGTGCTTACATCTGCCTTCCTCCCATCCTGATCTCTGGGATTATTTTCAAGCCTTTAAGCTGTGCTTTCAAGGGACCTCCGGCTAAATGACTGGCATCAGAAGTGACCCTAGAAATCAAACCGTGAAAGAGCCATATAAGTGGAATTTGCAAATTGTATTATTAGTTGTAGTTACTACTGCCCGGCACTGGGTGCATCAGAGCCGGATGAAAATTCAGCGCAGGGTGTAAAGTTTTAGCTGTAGCGTCACACCAGTGGCAACTATAAAGACGTTGCCTTAAGTGGTCTAGCTGTATTTCCCCATTCTCACGAGCCAGGAGCGCAAGTGGCAGGAGCAGGGATGAATTACCGCACTGTCACACTTTTCGGAGCATCTGGAAGGAAAGTCGCATGTGAAGAGCTGTGGGTGGTCAGGTGGACAGCTGAAGAAGGGCTGTGGGTGGCCAGGAGGATTAGCTCCTGTGAAATGTTTCAGCTGCTCTTCTTTCTGATGATTTGGTTACCGATGGCGTTTTTCACCTTCATTGATTCCTTGTTCTAAATCAGTGAAACTCGGCCCTGATGTGTGCCACTGAACTACCCTGGTGCTTTAAAAACTCATGCAGGCGTGGGCTCCCCCATTTAAGTCAGAATCGCTAAAAGTGGGGCCCAGAGGCCTGTGTCTTAAGGGTCTTCAGATACAGTTTTCTTTCTGTTATAAAGCAACTACCCTCCAATAAAAATTAATCTGAAAAAAAAGAAGCTGCTCACATGGTCAGGACATGCAGCCAGGGCGGATCACGGCGCTCGCAGACCCGCAGAGCAGGGACGGGGGAAGAGGACTTTGGTTCCTTGCGCCAGCTCTACCATTGGCTTCTTCCCTTTTCACACCTATGTGGTCTCAATGACAGTGCTCTGGGAAAGTGTGAACAGAATTCTTCTTGGAGGAACCTTGCATCAGTATGGCAGAAATGCTTGTAAATATTTGATGCTTCGGGTGAGTCCTCCCAAGGGCATGTTCCAAACAAAGCAGTTTCCAAAAATTGCAGGCATGGGACAAGGAGATGAACTGGATGGCCTTTGCGGATCTGGGGAAGCGAATGTGAGGGAGAGGGCTGGGGAAGAAGAAGGTTCGAAGCAGCCTGTCGTGAGCCTTGAGATCTGCGTGCCCAGGGCTCGGGGTCAGGGCAGCCTACTGACACAGCGAGGGCTCAGCTCTCAGCCCAGGGGACATGGTCAGCGTGGCGACAGGAGCTGGAATGCTGATGGGTGATCAGGGCAACAGGATGATCATGAACGCTTCTTCCAAGGTCCAAGTCTCAAGGTAGTAACAGTTATTATTCACTAAGAGTCATTCAGACATTCAAGAGTTGCAAAAAGAAGTGCAAAGACGCTGTCTGTCCCATAGCGACAGGGAAGAACCTGCCGGTGTCAGATCGCCCTGGTGCTGGGCTCACAGCTGGCACTACATCTGCGAGGCTCCACAGAGAGACGGTGGGGCCCGAAAAGGCCCTCCGGGTGGGAAGCTCCCAAGAGTTATCACGAACCAGCACCTCCCAAAGGGTGTCCTGGGGAACCGGAGTTCTAGGGATGCTAAAAGAAAAAGAAAAATTACAAGGGTTTCATGGTCAAAGAAATTTGGCAAAAGGGCTACATGAAAAAACTTCCAAAGTCTTTCGTTTTCTAAAGGAACCTGCTGAGGGTCCAAGAAGGGAAGCAAGACTGCAGCTCTCCTATACATTCTCATGAAATATCTCAAAGACCCCAATTGCCCTAGAGTCTTTTTGGCAAACATTCCTATAGGCCTATGTATAAATACCTGATAACAAATAGATGTTTTTGCAGGAAATGGCCAGAAACACAAATATGAAAGGACACGCACTTAAACATTTTAAATTTGCCTTCTTTCTCAATCGAAAACAAAAGTAAGTTGTTTTGCTGTTTTCTAGAAATAAACCTTTTCAAAAGAGGCCCTTAGCCTGCCCAAGGTATCGTGCATTCCATGGATGTTTATCCCCTGGTGGTTGCATTGGAGATAATGGCACTGCATGGTTATTTCACGGACTCCTTGAAACTGAAATGCCCTGTTGAGAGTTGGAGTAATAGATGTGAGAGCAGTAGGGAGCCCAAAGGAAAGAGTGCATCCTGGTGAATTTCTCCTATTGTACGTTCATATTATGGAGTTCATAGTATCAACTCCATAAGGTGATCACAAACCAAGCAGCAGTTCACATTTCGTCGGGGGAGGTTGGAAGTAGATTGTGCTTCTGGGCCAAGTTCCCTTTCCTGAAGTGGAAAGCGTGTGATGATGTGGCTTTGGACGAGGAGGCAGGACATCTGAATCATCGTCCCAGTGATAGACTCCTGCTATATGACCTGAACCAAGTGCCTGGCTGTCTCCTCTGTAAAATGGGGCTGAGACACTCTTGCAGGTCTCTTCCAGGTTGAATCTAGGTGTATCTGGATTGCTGTTGCTGTTCAGTCACTCCATGTCCAGCTCTTTGCAACCCCACCAGGCTTCTCTGACCGTGACATTTCCCAGGCAAGAATCCTGGAGTGGGTTGCCATTTCCTTTTCAAGGGGATCTTCCCCACCCAGGGATTGAACTCGAGTCTCCGGCATTGGCAGGTGGATTCTTTACCACTGGGCCACCAGAGAAACCTGAATGGAGGAAACTCTTGAGAACTCAATGTGCAAAAAGGGCTGCCCTGAGGAAAGACTCCTTAAGAGAGAGCGCTAGAATTCTCACTGCCGCGACTACTGCTGGGCCTGGGGGTAGAGGCAGCAAGATGCTTAGTCTGAGAAAGCTTTAGTGATTTCTAGCGCTCCTTTTCTTACACTCTCAAAGGTCACATGATGCTAGGAGATTGCTGAGGGTCTAGGCCCTGATCCCCTATGTGACTATGCCGTCCAGCTCTGGCCCTTGGCGTGAACATCCAGCCACGACGCTCTTGCACTCAGCCATGGCAGCCAGGACTGTGGCCTTCCACACCTGCTCAGTCCTCCTTTGCTCCCTTGAAACTGCCCCTGACTTGAGGTTTATACCTTCTTTCCCCTGCCCTTTGCTTCCTCGTGGACTACTGGAGATCTCACGATAGAGTAAACATTTTTTCTGAAGGTCGTAAAGAGCTCAGTCTGTGTAAAAGCAGCAAGCTTTGTCCTATCGCCAAGAGTGGTCAGCCGAGCTTCTCTTCGAAGTAGTAAGACAGCAATATGATTGAATTTTCATATGCATGTGTGTGCGCTCAGTTGCTGAGTCATGTCCAACTCTTCGAGACCCCATGGAATGCAACCTGCCAGCCTTCTCTAACCAGGGAGTTTTCCAGCAAGAATGCTGGTGTGGGGAGCCATTTTCTTCTCGAAGGGATCGTCCTGACCCAGGGATCGAAGCCACATCTCCTGCATTGGCAGGAAGATTCTTTACCACTGTGCTATCTGGGAAGCCCGAGTTTTCATATGCTGCTGCTGCTGCTGCTAAGTCGCTTCAGTCGTGTCCGACTCTGTGCGACCCCACAGACGGCAGCCCATTGGGCTCCGCCATCCCTGGGATTCTCCAGGCAAGAACACTGGAGTGGGTTGCCATTTCCTTCTCCAATGCATGAAAGTGAAAAGTGAAAGTGAAGTCGCTCAGTCGTGTCTGACTCTTAGCGACCCCATGGACTGCAGCCCACCAGGCTCCTCCATCCATGGGATTTTCTAGGCAAGAGTACTGGAGTGGGATGCCATTGCCTTCTCCGTTTCATATGCTCTCCTATTAAATTCCCAATAAATCACCTAATTTTGGCCCCTGTTAGAATCTCCCACATCTCAATTGGAAGGTTGGAGTGGCCAGGATGGATGTAACTTAAACAAAGCTCTCCAAGTGAGTCTAGAGTTCTCTTCATCCCTCCATGCCTGCACCCAAGCGTGAGGCCTCTCTGCTTCCTTGGTCTGTCAGCTCTAAACATAAAGAAATGAGACATTATCTGTGGCTTTAGCAACTTTTAGGTAAAGCCCTAGACTTTAGACCAAAGACTTCCTGTGTGAAATTACGAGAAGAACTGTAACAAAATACAATCTTGTTCCTGTGATCATCTCGCATTTTAGGCACGTCCTTGTAAAATGTCTCTCTCATAATCCCGCGGTCCTCTCCATCACTTGAGACCCTGGACACCCAGTGAGCCTCCAGCGTGGCCTTCCCTCCTCTTCCCGTCCGCTCTTCACGCAGCTGCGTAGAGGGATCTGCAGGGAAGTCTGATCAGGACACACCCACTGAAAGCCCTCTTGGCTGCTTCTGCTCTTAGACTGGATTCTAAAACTCTTAACAGGGCGCACACGAGCTGTAGGGTCTGACACGGTCCTAACAATATATCAACCCTCAACTCTGGCCACCTCCTCCTGTTCCTTAAGCTTCCATCACACAGGGCTCCTCCTTTTTGCTGTGATCCTTTCTGACTCGGGGCAAATACTGGTCCTTCAGCCTGGAACCATCTTTGCCCCATTTCTTCATGTTGCCAATTACAAATCATCACGTAGGCAGGTAAGTCTGCTGCTCTCTTAGGTTACGGAGTCTATGGTTCATGCTCAGAAGCCTCTCTGAAATTTTTTTTAATGAGTGGCGTGTACGTAAAAGTTAAAACATCTCTGTTTTTTTCCCCACAGGGGAAGCACATTTTTGACACCATTCATTGAATGACCATCCTCCCTGCACTGTGCAATGCCATTTTCCCATATTTCTTAATTCTGATATGCAGCCAAGTCTGCATCTCCACCCTCTCCTCTTTTCTTGAGGATTTGTGCCTTTTTCTATACCATTACACTTCATCAAGGTTTTTGGACCAATTTAGCAAGTCTCTGAGGACACTCTATTGAATTGTTCATTATAATTGCATTGAATTTTACAGATACATTTTGGGAAATTTTACGTATTTATGACTTCCCATCCAGGAAATTAGCATATGTTTCTACTTTTTGCTAAATGTTTTTTATGGCCTTCAATAAAGTTTTATCATATTCTCCATAAAGATCTTAGACATCTATGTTAGATTTATTGTTAGGTCACTTAGATGCTGCAAATAGCATGTTTAAAAATTCATCCTTTCGTTGATTATGGCTGATGCACAAGAATAAGTTCATTTTTCATAAGATAATCTAGTATCTAGCAACGTTGATGAAGTCTCTTAATAGCTCTAGTTTTGGCCTTTAAATTCCTTTAGTTTTCTATGTAGAAACTAATATATTGCTTATGAGTAGTGACAATTTGATTTTTCTTTACCTATCCTTTGAAATTTTGCTTACTTTCATACATTACTTTGCTAACTAGCTCTTACAGAATAATGTTGAATAAAGTTGGCATAACAGACTTGTGAGATTTCACTATTAAGTGTAATATTTGCTCTATGCTTTCTTATGATTTCCTTTTTCAAGTCAAAAACTGTATTAAAGTTTCTATTACAGGTTAGCATTAACATTAATAATCAGTGTTAGCATTCTGGAAGCTTCCTCTGTACTGGAGATTGTTGTCGCTGTTCAGTCTCCCAATCATATCCGGCTGTTCGCAAGCCCCTGGACGGCAGCACGCCAGGTCTCCCCGTCCCTCTCCATCTCTCAGAGTTTACCCAAGTTCATGTTCATTGCGTCAGTGATGCCGTCCAGCCATCTCATCCTCTGACACCCTCTTCTCCTTCTGCCCCCAATCTTTCCCACATCAGAGACTTTCCCACTGAGTCATCTGTTCGCATCAGATGACCAAAATCCTGGAGCTTCTGCTTCAGCATCAGTCTTTCCAGTGAGAATTCAGGGTTAGTCTCCCTTGAGATTGACTGGTTTGATCTCCTTGCTGTCCAAGGAACTTTCAGGAGTCTTCTCCAGCACCACAGTTCGGAGGCATCAATTCTTTGCTGTTCTGCCTTCTTTGCGGTCCAGCTCTCGCAACAGTATGTGACCACTGGGAAGACTGCAGTCTTGACTATGTGGACCTCTGTCATCAGAATAATGTCTCTGTGTCTTCCCTGGTAGCTCAGTGATTAAAGTGTCTGCCTGCAATACAGGAGACCTGGGTTCGATCCCTGGGTCGGGAAGATCCCCTGGAGAAGGAAATGGCAACCCACTCCAGTGTTCTTGCCTGGAGAATCCCATGGACAGAGGAGCCTGGTGGGCTACAGTCCACGGGGTCGCAAAGAGTCGGACACAACTGAGCGACTTCACTTTCACTTTTTCAACACACTGTCCAGGTTTCTCATTGCTTTCCTTCCCAGAAGCGATCATCTTCTGATTTCACGGCCGCAGTCAGCATCTGCAGTGACTGTGGCACCAAGGAAGAGGAAACCTGTCACTCCTTCCACCTTTCCCCCTTCTATATTTGGCAGTAATGGGGCCAAATGCCATGATCTTAGTTTTCTTTAATATTTAGTCCTAAGCCACCTCTTTCACTCTCCTCCTTCACCCTCATCAAGAGGCTCTTGAGTTCCTCTTCGCTTTCTGCCATGGGAGTGGTCTCCACGTAGCTGAGGTTGTTGATGTTTCTCCCGTCTGTCTTGATTCTGGCTTGTAGCTCATCCAGCCCGGCATTTCTCATGATGTGCTCAGCATACAGATTAAACAAACGGGGTGACAGCAGACAGCCCTGTCATACTCCTTTCTCGATCTTGAATCAATCAGTTGTTCCATACAGGGTTCTACCTGTTGCTTCTTGACCCACACACAGGTTTCTCAGGAGACAGGTAAGCTGGTCTGGTATTGCCATCTCTCAAAGAGCTTTCCACAGTTTGTCATGATCCACACAGTCAAAGGCTTTAGTGTAGTTGATGAAACAAAGATTACCATATGGCATAAAATGAGATGGAACAATTTCCCTTTTTTTTCTATATTCTAGACCAGTTTATATAAGATGAGACAGGTTTGTATTTTTTGAAGAATTGTTAGAACATTCCCTATAACATTGTCTGAACCTATGGTTGCTTTTTCATTCCTTATTTATTTCTTACTTCTGCAAATTTTCTTTCTATTATGTGATAGAAAAAAATTTATATCTATTATGTGATATCTGGAAGCACACTTTAATTTTTTCTGTATATTATATATAGTATTCTGAATTTCTACATGCTATCCAAGTTTTTATATTAATGTGATCCACTAGCTGCCTAAAATCAGAGGTCTTGAATTACTCCTTTAAAAAAGTTTTCACCTTTTGGCTAAGATCAAGTGTAGTATGGGCTTCCCTGGTGGCTCAGAGGTTAACGTGTCTGGGTTAACGTGACCTGGGTTTGATCCCTGGGTCGGGAAGATCCCCTGGAGAAGGAAATGGCAACCCACTCCAGTATTCTTGCCTGGAGAATCCCATGGACGCAGGAGCCTGGTGGGCTACAGTCCATGGGGTTGCAAAAAGTAGGACATGACTGAGCAACTTAACTAACTAATTGTAAAATACGGTCTCTGTTTTGTTATCTGTCCTTGCCGGAAGCTCCAATACTTTGGCCACCTAATGTGAAGAGCCGACTCATTAGAAAAGATCCTGATGCTGGGAAAGATTGAAGGCAAATGGAGAAGGGGGTGACAGAGGATGAGATGGTTAGAGAGCATCACTGACTCCATGGAAATGAATTTGAGCAAACTCCAGGAGATACTGAAGGACAGAGGAGGCTGGCGTGCTGCAGCCCATGGGCTCACAGAGTCAGACACAACTTAGCCACTAAAGAACAAATAATTCTTGTGATAAGCAAAGTGAAAGTGAAGTCCCTCAGTCGTGTCCAACTCTTTGCGACCCCATGGACTGTAGCCTACCAGGCTCCTCCCTCCATGTGATTCTCCAGGCAAGAGTACTGGAGTGGGTCGCCATTTCCTTCTCCAGGGGATCTTCCCAACCCAGGGAAACTGAGCGACTTCACTTTCACTTTTTCAACACACTGTCCAGGTTTCTCATTGCTTTCCTTCCCAGAAGCGATCATCTTCTGATTTCACGGCCGCAGTCAGCATCTGCAGTGACTGTGGCACCAAGGAAGAGGAAACCTGTCACTCCTTCCACCTTTCCCCCTTCTGTACTTGGCAGTAATGGGGCCAAATGCCATGATCTTAGTTTTCTTTAATATTTAGTCCTAAGCCACCTCTTTCACTCTCCTCCTTCACCCTCATCAAGAGGCTCTTGAGTTCCTCTTCGCTTTCTGCCATGGGAGTGGTCTCCACGTAGCTGAGGTTGTTGATGTTTCTCCCGTCTGTCTTGATTCTGGCTTGTAGCTCATCCAGCCCGGCATTTCTCATGATGTGCTCAGCATACAGATTAAACAAACGGGGTGACAGCAGACAGCCCTGTCATACTCCTTTCTCGATCTTGAATCAATCAGTTGTTCCATACAGGGTTCTACCTGTTGCTTCTTGACCCACACACAGGTTTCTCAGGAGACAGGTAAGCTGGTCTGGTATTGCCATCTCTCAAAGAGCTTTCCACAGTTTGTCATGATCCACACAGTCAAAGGCTTTAGTGTAGTTGATGAAACAAAGATTACCATATGGCATAAAATGAGATGGAACAATTTCCCTTTTTTTTCTATATTCTAGACCAGTTTATATAAGATGAGACAGGTTTGTATTTTTTGAAGAATTGTTAGAACATTCCCTATAACATTGTCTGAACCTATGGTTGCTTTTTCATTCCTTATTTATTTCTTACTTCTGCAAATTTTCTTTCTATTATGTGATAGAAAAAAATTTATATCTATTATGTGATATCTGGAAGCACACTTTAATTTTTTCTGTATATTATATATAGTATTCTGAATTTCTACATGCTATCCAAGTTTTTATATTAATGTGATCCACTAGCTGCCTAAAATCAGAGGTCTTGAATTACTCCTTTAAAAAAGTTTTCGCCTTTTGGCTAAGATCAAGTGTAGTATGGGCTTCCCTGGTGGCTCAGAGGTTAACGCGTCTGGGTTAACGTGACCTGGGTTTGATCCCTGGGTCGGGAAGATCCCCTGGAGAAGGAAATGGCAACCCACTCCAGTATTCTTGCCTGGAGAATCCCATGGACGCAGGAGCCTGGTGGGCTACAGTCCATGGGGTTGCAAAAAGTAGGACATGACTGAGCAACTTAACTAACTAATTGTAAAATACGGTCTCTGTTTTGTTATCTGTCCTTGCCGGAAGCTCCAGTACTTTGGCCACCTAATGTGAAGAGCCGACTCATTAGAAAAGATCCTGATGCTGGGAAAGATTGAAGGCAAATGGAGAAGGGGGTGACAGAGGATGAGATGGTTAGAGAGCATCACTGACTCCATGGAAATGAATTTGAGCAAACTCCAGGAGATACTGAAGGACAGAGGAGGCTGGCGTGCTGCAGCCCATGGGCTCACAGAGTCAGACACAACTTAGCCACTAAAGAACAAATAATTCTTGTGATAAGCAAAGTGAAAGTGAAGTCCCTCAGTCGTGTCCAACTCTTTGCGACCCCATGGACTGTAGCCTACCAGGCTCCTCCCTCCATGTGATTCTCCAGGCAAGAGTACTGGAGTGGGTCGCCATTTCCTTCTCCAGGGGATCTTCCCAACCCAGGGAACGAACCCGGGTCTCCCGCATTCCAGGCAGACGCTTTAACCTCTGAGCCACCAGGGAAGCCCCGAGAAGCAAAGCATTGTTGCTTTAATCCGAGTATAATTGAAGTGCATTGTGCACTGCATTCCCCTTTCAAATGAGCCTCCTGGTTGTCGCTTTTATTCTCAGTGCCTTTTCAAAGTGAAGAATATCTCAGCTTCTAGAAATGGAAAAGTCAATAATCTTCAAAAGGTAGTTTTCTCATCTATCTCTGTTGCTGCAAACCAGATCAAATCAGATGAAGATTTTTCTTTATTAGGCACTGGTTTTAATGAATTCTGTCCATTGATTTTTTTAATCCCTTAATTTGGCCCTTGGTTCCTTCTATAAACGTTATATATAACCTCCTCTAATTCTTCCCATGATGTCATGACACTTCAAATACATTAAGATGTTCTGTAGGAAGCATTGGGCTTACCAAGTGGCGCTTGTGGTAAAGAACCCACATGCCAATGCAGGAGATGTAAGAGACTCAGGCTCAATCCCTGGGCTGGGAAGACCCCCTGGAGGAGAGCACGGCAACCCACTCCAGTATTCCAGCCTGCAGGATCCCATGGGCAGAGGAGCCTGGCGGGCTGCAGGCTACAGGGTTGCAAAGAGTCAGAGGGACTGAGCAACTGAACACACACACGTAGGCAGAATCAGTCCCATTTATTTGTCCTCACTCTTTACTATTGTGTGAGACAGACCACAAGCTGACCACCTAAATCCATGCCTTCCTCCTTCCTGGCCTGGAGTACATTTCCTGATTTCCTTTACGGTTGTCTTACGTGACTAGGTCCTCGCCAGTGGAATGTGAGCAGCAATCGTGCGCAGCCTGCCAGGGCAGGCTCCTTAACCCCCGTCATGCTCCTCCACGTGCTTTCCTTTCCAGTTGACTGGGGAGGGAACCATAGCGAAACCGCGTGGGAAACAGCGGGCTCACCATCACACTCGGGTCCTTGAGATCCTATGACCCTGCCGCCACCCTGCACTCCCTCAGTGAGAGAAGAACATGTTTTTCATCTAAGCCACTGGATTTCGGGGGCTTATGTTACCATGTTCCCTAATCAATTACCTGAAATCATCACCTGAAGCTAAGTACCGTAGCAAACACCTGAAACGCATGGAGTTAGTTTAGTGTTCAGAACAAAGGAAGCAAGCAAGCACATATCAGACTGAAAATTAGAGCTCATGGTATCTATGGGGGAAAAATAACTTAATAAAATTATCACCTCTGATCACTCAGAAGGCAGACCAAGAGCCTATTAAGTCTGTAGCTCTAGGGGAAGCAATTAGAAGAAGCAAGAATATTAGCGTACATTGGCTGCCATTTATTGCTTTTAGCAAAGTATTACAAGAAAGAGATGATCTCAGGCAAAAATGGTCTAGTTTGCCAGCTGAAGTGAAACTAAATAAAAAGACTCTTAGAATTCAGAGCTTCTTAGGGCTGATAAAACTGGTGTTTTCTGTACATCAAATTCTAGAAGATAAGATTTGTAGGTCATAAGAAAGGAGGGAGAGCCAGCCCAGTGGCAAAGATAATATCAAACACGTTGCCTTGCCACCTAAGACGATCATTTCAGACGTCAATGCGGATTCCATGAGGGCAAAGTGGATGGGCTGAGAAAAAAAAAAAGACTGTAGAACCAACCTAGAAAAGAATCTGGAGCTTATTTACTTCCACACGAAATCACCTGCAACCAAGTAAGCCAGAAGCCTTTCATGTTTTTAGGCAAACTGTACTGCCCGGAAACCACAAGCTTGTGTCTATAAGATTGCTCTCATACAGGAGCAGAAAGTGGAATTTGAGAAGTATGTAACTCCTTGTAACATACTCCCCAATATCCACCCCATACATAACCATGGGAATAACGGAAAAGAATTTTCTTGTCCTCCAGCCACCAAGAACAATGGACAAGCAAGCCCCCTGAAAGGACAGACCCAGAATCTACCAAGACATTTTCTTCAAAGGGTTGAGGTTCCTTACAATTTTCCCCCAAATAGGATTCCATCATTGCTGTGGACTAGGGACTTCTCTGAGAGTTTTTATCATGTTCATCCTGTCTGCTTTGTATATTACCTGGCCAGAGAGAAGGCAGGTAACTTGTCTTTTGGTTCAGAGCATGCTGGACCTTGAGAAATTAGATCTGGATCGGAAGCAGTGGTCTGAGCCTCGCCTGGAGATCCTAGACTTTGAAACAATCATCGGATGAAATGTGGGGTTTTCTCCCCTAAAGATTAGGCATGTTTTGTGTAAGGGGGGTGGTGACCAAAGGGGCTAATTGTGATAGAGATTGCTAGATGCCTACCAAAATCTCTTCTCCCCTTCCTTCTGGGCACGCAGCTGGACTTCACTTCTCAGCATCCCCAGCAGAGACATGACGAAGTTCTCCTCAATCAAATGTGACTAAAGTGATCCATGCCACTCCCAAGCATGGCCCATAGCAGCCTCTGCCACTTGTCCCTCTATGCCTTTTCTCCCTGCTAACTGACTGATGCAGGAAGGCTTTGGATGACTCCCAGATGTCACGTGTTGAAGCTGGCAGGGTTCTTCAGTAGCTGTGTGGCACGGAGAGGCCATCAACTCAAATCTTATCGTAGTGACTCTGCTTTTCAAGCCACTGAAATTTGGATTTTATTTTAACTGCAGCTTAGCATTCTCTAACATGTCATGCTAAACAGTAGTAATGTTCATTTGTGCACAGGTGCTCAACTTTTCTAAGAAAGGCTATAGGTGATCCGTTGAATCCAAGACCTTTACACTGTCCGTCATCACCATCCCATTCCTTTAGGACGAGGTGAGGTTGTGTGGTCTCTTTATGCTTCTTGTGATTCCCCTGGATGAGTCCACGCGTCACCCCTCCTCCCCTTCCCCACCACTTCTCTCTCTCCCCTCCTTTCTTCTTACCCCCCCGCTCTGCTTCCATCCAACTGTCTGCCCACTACCACAGTCACAAACTTTAAACCCAAGACCGTTGACATAAAATCGGTCCTAGTTCAGTTCAGTTCAGTCGCTCAGTCATGTCCGACTCTCTGCAACCCCATGAATAGCAGCATGCCAGGCCTCCCTGTCCATCACCAACTCCCGGAGTTCACCCAGACTCACGTCCATCGAGTCCGTGATGCCATCCAGCCATCTCATCCTCGGTCGTCCCCTTCTCCTCCTGCCCCCAATCCCTCCCAGCATCAGAGTCTTTTCCAATGAGTCAGCTCTTCGCATGAGGTGGCCAAAGTACTGGAGTCTCAGCTTTGGCATCGGTCCTAGTGGTGCCCAGCGATTTTATTACCTTTCCACAGTTCACTCACTCAGCCAGGCTCCTACAGAACTGCTTCATGTCTTCTTCTCTCCTCACGATCTCTATCTCCTCTACCCTCCCCCTCACTCGGAGCTGAGGAGCTGGAATCCTATTTCAGTAAGAAAGCAGAAGCAGTCGGGGGAGCCTTTCCAGGAGCTCCCCCCAGGCCTCTGCTGCCCACCTTCATCTGTTCTCGTCCTGGGTGAATTGTCTGTGTTCCTTTCTGAAGCCAAAACCTCCATATGTGCACTGGGCATCCTTTCCTCTTCTCTACTCACAGATCTTACTCCAAACAACTCTCCTTTCTCTCCTGCATCCTCAAATTTCCCCTACACTCGATCTTTCCCATCAACACACAAACTATGCTGTAATAGATCTCATTCTAAAAGACAAAAACCTTGACTCCATACCCTCTTTTCAACTCCTATCTCAGTTCTCTGCTAGTTTTTATAGATCCCTGAAAAAATTTTGTCTATATTCACTCTCTCTAATTTCATTCTCTCTTGAACGCACTCCAAACAGGCTTTCTCCCTCACCGTTTCACTGAAGCAGCTGATATCATGATCACTGATGACCTTCATGTCGCCAAACCCAATGGTCAACTAATAATCTCCGTGTTATTCAACCTGCCGCAGCATTTAATACAGTCTATCACTCCTCTGTGAAATACTTGAGTCTCCTGATATCCAGGGACCCGCCCTCTCAGTTCTTTGCCTCCTGACTGGACGCCTCTCCATTTCCCCAGCCTCTCATGTTGGGGTGCCTTGGGCTCCAGGTCTTATATTCATTCTTTGCTCACTCAGACAGAGGATGAGATGGCTGGATGGCATCACCGACTCGATGGACATGAGCTTGAGCAAGCTCTGGGTGATGGTGAAGGACAGGGAAGCCTGGTGTGCTGCAGTCCATGGGGTCGCAAAGAGTCAGACATGACTGAACTGAACTGAACTGATGTACACTCATTCTCTAGATGATCTTGTCAAGTTTTGTAGCTTTTGACACCATGTCTATGCAGATGGGTTTCTTCTTCTAAGCTAGATGTCTCCCTTTAACCCCAGGCTTGCATATCCAACTGCCTTCCTGACATCTCCACTTGGGTGCCGAAATTAACTCTCCCCAAAATCAAACTCGATTATTCTTGCATGCATGCTTGATCAATTCAGTCGTGTCCAACTCTTTGTGACCTTACGGACTGTAGCCTTCCAGGATCTTCTGCCCATTGAGTTTTCCAGGCAAGAATAGTGGAGTAGATTGCCCTGCCCTCCTCCAGGGGATCTTCCTGACCCAGGGATCGACCCCACACCTCCTATGTCTCCCGCATTGCAGGCAGTCTCTTTACCGCTGAACCACCGAGGAAGCCCAAGTAAGTAAGTAAATGTTAGTCACCCAGTCATGCTCGACTCTTTGCGACCCCATGGACTGTAACCTGTCAGGCCCCTCTGTCCATGAGATTTTCCAGGCAAGAATACTGGAGTGGGTTGCCATTTCTTTCTCCAGGGGGTCTTCCCGACCCAGGGAGCAAACCAGGTTTCCTGCACTGCAGGCAGATTTTTTACCGACTGAGCTACAAGGGAAGTCCCCTATCCTTAATCCTGCTCCATGTAGTAGCGCCATTTTTGAGTTGCTTAAGCCAAAGCCTCCATCCTCTTTCCCTAACCCTCCACAACCAAGGCATCAGCATGTCTTCTCTCCTCTACTTCAGACTATATCCAAAATCTGACCACTTTGCACCACCTCCATCACCGTCATCCCTCACTGGGTTACTGTGATTGTGTCCTGGGCTCAAGACTGTTCATTTCTGGGGCTTCCTTGGTAGTCCAATGGCTAAGGCTCTGCACTCCCAATACAGGGGCCCAGGTTCAATTCCTGGTCAGGGAACTAGATCTCACGTGCCACAACTAAGAGTTTGCATGCCACAACTGAAGACCCCGCATGCCGTAACGAACGACCTGGCACAACCTAAACAAATTTAAAAATAAATGTTAAAAACCTGCTTATTTCCTCCCAATATCTAGATTCCCTCCTTCTACATTGATAGAATTTTTAACAGAATTTAGATTTTTCTAACACTTTTTGCAGCTTGGTGTAGCCAAGGGGATATAAGCAGAAACATCTGTGTAGCCAAGAGGATATAAGCAGAAATATCTATGAAACTTCTAGGAAGCTTCCTTAAGAGATAGCTGTCAGGTACCTTTAAAGGCTTTCTCTTTATCTTTTTCTCACCCTGCTTCCTGCTAAACAGTCGACTCTTTAACCCACAGATAGGCAGCCTTAGGTTTGCTCTTTTCTATCTGCATTCGGGCCCTAGATAAATCCTCAGAGCAAGGACTGGAAAGGTCTTTGATTCTCTGAGGACTTGGCAAACAAAGCTCCCCTCAACCTCTAGATTCAGACCTCTGAACTTATGAATGAGAGAGAAACCACCTTTTACTTAGTGTGAGTTGTGACTCTATGCGACCACACGGACGGTAACCTGCCAGGCTCCTCTGTCCATGGAACTCTCCAGGCAAGGATACTGGAGTGGGTAGCCATTCCCTTCTCCAGGGGATCTTCCCAACTGAGGGACTGAATCTGGGTCTCCTGCATTGAAGGCAAATTCTTTACCAACTGAAACACCAGGGGATCCCCACCCTTCACTTAGAGCCTCTCTCAAACATAGCTCAGCTGGTAAAGAATCTGCCTTCAATGCAGGAGACCCTGGTTCAACTCCTGGGTCAGGAAGATCCCCAGGAGAAGAGAGAGGCTACCCACTCCAGTATTCTTGGTCTTCCCTGGAGGCTCAGCTGGTAAAGAATCTTCCTGCAATGCGGGAGACCAGGGTTCGATCCCTAGATTGGGAAGATCCCCTGGAGAAGGGCCAAGGCTACCCACTCCAGTATTCTGGCCTGGAGAATCCCTTGGACTCTACAGTCCATGGGGTCTCAAAGAGGCAGACACGACTGAGCGGCTTCCACTTCCACTGTCTTATTTGGAGAACACTGTCGCTGCTGAACTTATTTCAAGACGACAGGCCTTCTCATTTTTCTCCTGATTCCGTTCTCATTCCTTTTTTAAAAATAAGCTGTTTTCCCCGTGGCATCATGGCATCAGCCGGAAATGATTCCAGCTGGGCTCAAGTTACTTCTGCGGTCAAAGCCTCCCGGGGGCTTCCCGGGTGGCTCCCCTCACGGGCTCCTCGAGGCCCTCCGGACCGGTCTGGGCTTCCATGTTCCGCCCTCCCTGCTCCTCCTCTGCCGTCGCATCCACGCTCTCTTCTCCCACTGGCCCTCTCCAGACACAATGGCCCTTCTCTGGCTCACAGGCACGCTGCGGCCAAAGGGCTCCGCACTCTTCGCCTCATCCTTTGTTATCTCTCGAGATTCACTCTTTCGCAGTTTCCTCACGATGGTACTCAGATGTCACCTTGTTTGTCAAGCAGGCCTTTTCTGACGCCTAATCTAAACTGCCATCGCCACCACCTCCAGGAGATTTCTCATAAAAATCGAGGTCAAGGCTGCGCCCAAGTTTCACAGGGCCGCAACGGACCTGAGCCAGGAATAGCATCCCGGTGGGTCTTCAGAGACCTTTAGTTATTCTTTCCATACAATTTCTGTTTGTGCTCTGTCCCCACGCCTTGACAAGAACAAAGGATGTTATGTTTATTTTACGTAAATGACTATGCAAACTTAGCTTCAAGCACCACCACCAGCCACCCCATCCCATCCCCAGCCCAAGTTGGGTGTTCATTCTTCTAAGTAAAACTCTGAAGTTGCTACTGGGTAGAAATTAGGAGGCATAAGCATCTATGCCCCCCCACCGATTCCCTGTTGTCTTGTATCCTCCTAATTCACGATTTTGACTGGCTGTCCAAGACATGATGGCTTAGAGTATTTAGTTCTCCCAAATTTATAAGGTAAAACTTAAAGATTAAGAAGCTTTTTGACACTCAAAGGATTGACTCTTCAATAGAGCAACTCAAGAGACAGCCATTGCATGTGACTCTCAATACCTGATGCTCTTAAGGCTGAGCTCTGTCACCAGATCATTTCACGAGGCCATATGGCTCATTCCTGCAGAGTCGTTTGATTTGGTTCAGAGCCCAATTCTGTTTTCCTTTTAAATGTCAAAACAGACCAACCAGGTTTTGAACATGTGCAGAGCTTGTTGCAAACAGATTAATCTTTCCTAGTAGGAGATATAGCCTTGTGTGAAAGAGCTATTTCAAATGACTAAAAGGTGAATTGCTTTATTGAGCTGGTGAAAGCTATGCTTAGAAGTTACTAAAGACAATTGCTAGTTCAAGTGAAGTTCAAATTCCTTAAAGTGAGTAACATAAGAAGTTTAGGTAGAGCTTGGGAGTGCTCTGTTACATACTTATATCAAGTTCGTATTAAAGAAAAGTGTTGATGTTTCCATGTTAATTTTACCATGTCTTTATAAACATTTCCAAAATCAAATTCTTGGAAAATGGTAATCAAAACTGAATGAATGAAGCTCTTGGATTTTTCTTTTAACAGTTTGTTCAGGATTAGGAATGATAAAATAATTTCATTCATTCATCCAAACTCAGGCAACAAACATTTATCCAGCCATGCCAGGAGCTGTTCTGGGCACTAAATCCAGACCAGTGGACCAAAGAGCCAAGTCCGAAGTCTCATAGGGATTATAATCTCACAGAGCAGAGAGCCGGGGGAGAGGCAGGAAGCAAGTGATGGCGCCAGACGTTGGGTTACAAAGCCAAGTGCCCATGAAGCAGGCCAGGCGGGGCTTCCTCCACACTTACATCACCAGCATCTGAAGGGGCTGAAGAGGCTGAAGGGATTAATGACTTGATTTGATACACTCCTACGAGACAAAGCATTTGCCGTGCAGCCATGGAACTCGGGCTCGTTCACCCTCCCACAGACGGAGGCCTTGCGTGTGGCTGCAGGTGGTTCCCACATGGAAAAGCCTGAAGAAACCAAGCCCTTTATATGGACTCTGAATGCAATCCCTTCCCCTACCCCCCGCCCTGGCCCCTATACCAAGGGCTAGAGAGACTCATCTCCTCTAATAAGTTCAGAATCTTGTAAAGTTGAGAGCTTCCCAGTTTCTCTAAAGCAAACTAGACCTTCCCTTAGAACAAAGACGGTCTGGATGGGAAAGGTGTCCCTAATTCAGGTGTTTCCTAAGAAGCTTTCTCTGTTCCTCTCAGTGTCCCTCTTGGGGAGGCAATCCTTACCCAGGCTCCCTGTTCTTTCCCCGGGGTGTCTTCACCCATCTGGTCATGAACAGTAGTTGCTAATTGCTTCATCCAACAAAGTCAGCACTTCCTGTTTCCAGATCCTGTGCTGTGTTGGCAGTTTGGATGGTCTTTCTCTCTCTTCAGTGCCAGGAAGATGGTATCTTTGCTTGTAGACTTTGCTTACCCCGAGGGGAAACAGAAATCCGCAGACATGCCCACATGCTGAACCCAATATCTGAGTTAAAAATCATAAAATACAGTTTTGCCCTTGGCCTTGTCAGGAACTTCTAAGACCTTTCCTAACCACATTCTCTGAGATATCAGAGGATAAGGTTGCCTCCTCATCACATCAACCTGGGAAGTGTGGGAGAGCTGAAGCTAGTGGGGGGCCAAAGGCCGAGAGAAAGAAGAAAGGGGGTGACCTGATTCTTGACAAATTAATCTCAGAGGCAAAACTAGACTTTCTGAGGTCAGCAAAGTTGCCCGGGTGCATTGCAATTGCTGTTAATATGATATTTTCCTACGGGATCTCCTTCCTCTGTTAAATAATGTCACTAATTATATTTCTTGACTGTGTTGGTATAAAGAAGACTATAATCCAAGCATCATGAGTGTAGATTCAATGAGGATTCTAGGCAGATTTGGTTCTTCTTATTAAAAACGAAATTAAAACAATCTTGTGGGCCCCTACAAGTACTGGGGGGTTCTAGACACTGCTTCCGGTGCCTGGTGGAGAATTCAGCCCAAGTTGGTGCCTTAGATCCTTTGCTGTTTCTTCCAGACCAATATCCTGGGCGTCTAGTACCTTCCTCTGTCCACTTCCTGTCCTGCCCACGGCCCTCATAGGGCATCTTGGCCAGTCGTAGAGTGGGGGAAGATGTCCTAAACCAAGTAACTTCCTGTGCCCACTTCCTGCTACCCCATGAGACCTGGCCTCAGCTGTCACTTCTCCACTGAAACTGCCCCTATTGAGGTCATTAGGGGCCTCTAGGTTGTCAGAACTCATGCATGATGGTCAATTCTTACATTAATACTTTAGATCTTTCTCAGACATTTGACGCCATTCTCCATTTAATTAGCTTTTATTGAGTGCTCACGTTTCAGGTTGTGTTGCAGATTTTGGAGGCACACTTCTCAACTAAACAGAAAAGACTCCAGCTCTCATAGGGCCTTCTGTGTAGCAGGAAATCCAGATAAATAAACAGCAAGTAAAATTCGTCTGGGGATGCTCTAGAATACGAAGGCCCCTAAGTGGAGCTTGAGAAGTCAGGAACTGCTTCCCGAAGTGGAGAAAACTTACCTAAGACCAGGAAGGTGAATAAAATGTCACAGGAGAAGCACGTTAATAAAATGATTTGGGAGAAGCATGTTCTAGGTGGAAAGAGTAAATTCACACACAGCTGGTGATAAGAGGACCAACTGCACACCCGAGGAACAGAAAGTGATCCCACAGAGCAGGAGTCGAGGTGGGCCAGTGGTGAGGAATCCGCTTGCCCACACAGGAGACACAGGTTCGATCTCTGGATAGGGCAGATCCCCTGGAGGAGGGAATGGCAACCCTCTCCAGGATTCTTGCCTGGAGAATCCCGTGGACAGAAGAGCCTGGTGGGCTACAGTCCATGGGGTCGCAGAGGGTCAGACACGACTGAGCGACTGAGCACTCGGGAGTCTGCTCTGGGAGGTGTCAGGAGCGTGTTGGCATCGTGGCGAGACGACTCTGGTGTCAGTGAGGAGAATGAATTAGAGTGCGGTGGTCTGCGGGTCAGAGAGCCACCAGGAGGCGGTGGATGGGATCTGGACAAAAAGCGTAGTTTCTGAAGCACGGAAGAAGCAGAGGGAAAGAGAAGTGGACAGATCGAAATGACTCCATCCACAGGACTGGGTGACAGACTGGATTCGGATGCAGGTGGGGAAGAATGGTATCCGTCTGGGTTCTTAGTGGCAGAAACTGAATCCTCTTTTCTGGTTAAGCAGAGTGAGTTTTGTTAATATGATATTAGGCTGCAACACAATCTTTGGGAGGGCCAGAAAACCCAGGTTAGAAGGCTCACTGCCGGGAGCAGAGCCGTCCAGTCACAGCGCAGGGCTGCAGGAACAGAATCACAGCTGCTTCTGGCTTTGTCCTGTAAGACTGCACGTGCGTGCTAAGTCACCTCGGTCATGTCTGACCCTTTGCAACCCCATGGACTGTAGCCCACCAGGCTTCTCTGTCCATGGGATTCCTTAGGCAGAAATACTGGAGTGGGTTTCCATGGCCTCCTCCCAGGGATCTTTTCAACCCAGGGATCGAACCCACATCTCTTCTGTCTTCTGCATTGAGCCAGGCTCTTTACCACCAGCACCACCTGGAACTAGACTCCAGAAACTTTACCCCAGAAGAGTCAGATGCCTCCACACTTAGGATTGCCACAAGAGGCTACTCCCCTCTCCCAGTGGCAAAACCCAGACCTGAACCCAAGTCATAGTCCATCAACAGAGGAATGGGCCAAGGAGATGTGGTGAATGGGCATACAATGGACTGACTCAGCCTATAAAAGGGAATGAAATTCTGCCATGTGCAGCCATGTGGATGGACCTAGACAGTACCATGCTCAGTGAAATAAGCAAGATCGAGACAAATACTGTAACACATCACTTATCTGTGGAATCTAAAAAAAAACAAGTAATGCGCATGGCAAAGCAGAAACAGACCCACAGATGCAAGGAAACAAACTCGTGGTCACCAGTGAGGAGGGGAGGGGGAGGGGCGAGATCGTGATAAGGGATGAAGAGATACAAACTGCTTTGCATAATATGGCAACAAGGATATGTCGTGTGGCACAGGGAGTTAAAGTCAGTATCTTATAATGACTTTTAGTGGAGTATGATCTGAATCACTTTGGAAGGACTGATGCTGAAGCTGAAGCTTCAATACTTTGGCCACCTGATGGGAAGAGTCAACTCATGGGAAAAGACTCTGATGCTGGGAAAGATTGAAGGCAAAAGAACAAGGGGTCAGCAGATGAGATGTTTAAATAGCATCACTGACGCACTGGACGTGAATTGAGCAAGCTCTGGGAGATAGCGGAGGACAGGAGAGCCTGGCATGCTGCAGTCCACTGGGTCACAAAGAATCGGACACAACTTTAGCAGCTGGACAACAACACAGTTGAAACTAACATTCTATTATAAATTGACTGAACTTGCAATTTAAAAAAACAGAACTCAGGCCTGGCTGACTCTAGAGAGCTTTCTCGTTTCATAGACCACAATCTTCTCATCACTGAGACTGCTCTAGCTGAGACTGTATGTCTGGGAGATTAACATTTCTCAGGATAATTAAACATCGTCCTTCACAGGAACTGAAAAGAAGAATCCACTCAACCCAAACAAGCAAAGTTAGCAGGAAATCCAACCTCGAGACAGTAATTTTAGGGAACGAGAAGGCATGAGTCATGATCCAAAATAGAAAGACTAAAGCGTGGGATTCTGCTTATGCCAAAATATATGCAGGGACTCAGTTTCAACTGTAGCATATGGGAGGGAGAAGTTCTGCTGGAAGTTAGGCTGTCTGGAGAGAAATGGACATCCTAGACACATTGAAATGATTGTTTTCTAATGCTTCCTCCTTGGAATAAAAGCTATGACAAACCTAGACAGTGTATTAAAAAGCAGAGACATCATTTTGCCAACAAAGTTCCATCTAGTCAAACCTATGGTTTTTCCAGGAGTCGTGTATGGATGTGAGAGCTGGACCATGAATAAGGCTGATCGTCAAAGAACTGATGCTTTCAAACTGTGCTGCTTTCAAACTGTGGTGATGGAGAAGGCTCTTGAGAGTCCCTTGGACTGCAAGGAGATCAAACCAGTCAATCCTAAAGGAAATCAGTCCTGAATATTCATTGAAAGGACTGATGCTGAAGCTGAAACTCCAGTACTTTGGCCACCTGATGGGAAGAGCTGACACAGTGGAAAAGACCTTGATGCTGGGAAAGATTGAAGGCGGGAGGAGAAGGGGACGACAGAGGATGAGATGGTTGGATGGCATTGCTGACTCAACGCACATGAGTTTAAGCAAACTTCAAGAGATGTGAAGGACAGGGAAGCCCAGTGTGCTATAGTCCAGGGGGTTGCAAAAAGTTGGACACGATTTAGCAACTGAACAACAAAACATTTTCTAACTAATGCCTGAAAGAGATGTATATGTCTATTTAATAAATTCTTGTTATATTCTGCCCTTAAAAAGTTACTTAGTAATTACTTAGTAATTACTTAAAAGTTACTTAGTAATTTATGCCAATATTGGACTCACTCAGAAAATTAAAATTTGACCTTATTTGGCTTCCCTGACAGCTCCGTGATAAAGAATCTGCTTGCCAATACGGAAGTCACGGGTTTGATCCCGGGTCCAGGAAGATCTCACGTGCCTCAGAGCAATGAAATCCGTGCACCACAACTATTGAGCCTGTTCCCTGGAGCCCAGGAGCTGCAACTACTGAGCCAAAGGCCCTAGAGCGCGTGCTCCACGACGAGAGGCCACCCCCCTGAGAAGCCACACCCCACGACTGTAGAGTAGACCCCACTCCCCACAACTAGAGAAAAGCCTGCATGGCGACAGAGACCCAGCACAGCTCAGCTCAGTTCAGTCGCTCAGTCGTGTCCAACTGTTTGCAACCTCAGGGACTGCAGCACGCCAGGCCCCCCTGTCCATCACCAACTCCTGGAGCTTACTCAAACCCATGTTCATTGAGTTGGTGATGCCATCCAACCATCTCATCCTCTGTCATCCCCTTCTCCTCCTGCCCTCAATCTTTCCCAACATCAGGGCCTTTTCCAAGGAGTCAGCTCTTTGCATCCGGTGGCCAGAGCTTTGGAGTTTCAGCTTCAGCATCAGTCCTTCCAATGAATATTAAGGACTGATTTCCTTTAGGATGGACTGGTTGGATCTCCTTGCAGTCCAAGGGACTCTCAAGAGTCTTCTCCAACACCACAGTTCAAAAGCACCAATTCTTCAGTGCTCAGCTTTCTTTATAGTCCAACTCTCACATCCATATGTGACTGCTAGAAAAACCATAGCTTTGATGAGACAGACCTTTGTTGGCAAAGTAATGTCTCTGCTTTTTCCAAGGCAAACCATTCAATATCACAGTAATCCAAATCTATGCCCCGACCAGTAATGCTGAAGAAGCTGAAGTTGAATGGTTCTATGAAGACCTGCAAGACTTTCAAGAACTAACATCCAAAAAAGATATCCTTTTCATTAAAGGGGACTGGAATGCAAAAGGAGGAAGTTAAGAGATACCTGGAGTAACAGGCAAATTTAGCCTTGGAGTATAGAATGAAGCAGGGCAAAGGCTAATAGAGTTTTGCCAAGAGAATGTAATGGTCATAGCAAACACCCCCTTCCAACAACACAAGAGACAACTCTACAGATTACCAGATGGTCAATACCGAACTCAGATTGATTATATTCTTTGCAGCCAAAGATGAAGAAGCTCTATACAGTCAGCAGAAACATGACCGAGAACTTACTGTGGCTCAGATCATGAACTCCTTATTGCCAAATTCAGAGAAAAGACTGCACAGCAATAGAGACTCAGCACAGCCAAGAGTAAAAATAAATAAAATATTTTTTTAAATTTGAACTTACCTTATTTTCTACGTTTTTATATTACAAAATATTCCACTGAATCTTCCAAGTTAAAGTTATTCCAAAACATCCTTACTATCCACAATTATAGTAAGAAAATAGAGTTGCTTGACCAGTTCTTTGAGCTATAAGAAACTGAATTTGGTAGATTCAGTTCAGCTCAGTTCAGTCGCTCAGTCGTGTCCGACTCTTTGCGACCCCATAGATTACAGCACGCCAGGCCTCCCTGTCCATCACCAACTCCTGGAGTTCACTCAGACTCACGTCCATGGAGTCAGTGATGCCATCCAGCCACCTCATCCTCGGTCGTCCTCCTCTCCTCCTGAAACAGAGCAGAACTGTGGTTCTTGCCCACCCCTCACCGTGTTCTCTGCCTGCCTTCTGCCTGTAGACAACTTTAGTCAAAGAATAAGTTTAATCAGAGAAGCGGGAAATGCTGAAACAAAGGAAAACAGTCTCAGGAGACTAAATAATAATGTGGTCACTAAACATAGTCAAAGACCTTTAGTTCTCAAGGGCTACAGGTAATATTCTGAGCCCCATCCTGCGAGCTGTCTGGTGGATTCTGAGCCCCATCCTGCGAGCTGTCTGGTGGATTCTGAGCCCCATCCTGCGAGCTGTCTGGTGGATTCTGAGCCCCATCCTGCGAGCTGTCTGGTGGATACCAAAACACCCGGGGGAGAAGGTAACTGCACGATGAGCAGACTCCACCCAGGAGCTGCCACGGTTCCCAGAGCTGACTGCCAAGAATGGGAACAAGGGCGCCCCGGAGCTGGAGATGAACTGTGCCCAAAGCCACCGAGGCGATGCTGGTCGGAGCCCTGATGGCCAGCTGCAGGGGACTGTTAGAGCGACTGCGCTGTCTCCGCATGCAGCCCCTGCCCGTCACTCTGTCTAGAAACGCTCTCGCCCCCCACTTGTCAGTGGCAGGGTGGGGGGTGGGAATCGGCCTTTGCACAGACGTCTGCCACCCTCCCCACCCCAGCTGCCGGCACCTGAAATAAAGCCAACTTTCCTTTCCACCAACCTGGCCGGTTTACTGGCATTTAAGTGGCGAGCAGCCGGACCTCCCACGCATACCTTTCGATAACACTCCTGCCTTCAGTCTTTCCCAGCATCAGGGTCTTTCCCAACGAGTCCGCTCTTCACAACATGTCCCCAAAGTCCTGGAGCTTCAGCTTCAGCATCAGTCCTTCCAATGAATATTCAGGCTGTCTCCTTCAGAATGGACTGGTTGGATCTCCTTGCAGTCCAAGGGACTCTCAAGAGTCTTCTCCAACACCACAGTTCAAAAGCATCAATTCTTCCGGGCTCGGTTTTCTTGTCAGTCCCCAAATATCTGCAGTCATTATTTGGGCTAATATTTTCCACAGGCAGCTTGTGCATCAGGAACTGAGCTTATGCACTTTACATTATTTCATTTAATTCATATAACAATCCAAAGAGGAAAGTACGATTATTATCCTAATTTTACCAAAAAAAGGGAATTATAGATTTAGAGAGGTTAAAATCTTGTACCATATAACTCAGCTACTATGTGGGAAATTGAGATTTAAATCTATGAATAATTAATATATTGTAATTTGAAAGGATTAGTCACCAGACCAGTGCCCTTTTCACGTGAACCCAAACCTTTAAGTTCCAAAGTGGCTGAAATCAAGCTGCACAAAATTGGCTCAGTGTATTACTGAGTTCTGGACATGAAGATGAAAGATCCTTCTAAAAGTGACACCTTAATAACCTGCTCTAAGAATCAGTGTCTCTAGGGGGCACAAGAAGACCTCATTCTTAATCACTGTGATTTACAGATAACTTGCCTCACTGTCAGACTGTGAAAGCCGCCACAAGGAATCAAACCAACAGACTCAAAAGAGCATATCTTTCCAAGAACAAAGTCAGAATTCACTCTCACAGTATGGACTTGCAATTAACCCGCACCACCTTGTCACCCTGGGCTGAAAATAAAGTAGTGAAAGCGCTAGTCGCTCGGTCGTGTCTGACTCTTTGTGACCCCACGGACTACAGCCCGCCAGACTCCTCTGTCCATGGGATTCTCCAGGCCAGACCGCTGGAGTGGGGTGCCGCTCCCTTCTCCAGGGGGTCTTCCTGACCCAGGGACTGAACCTGGGCCTCCTGCGTTGCCTGCAGATTCTCCACCATCTGAGCCACCGGAGAAGCCCTGACTCTGGACTGAGCTGCGGATCAAAGGTGACTGCCTTTGTTTGGAACCAAGAAATGGACTTTATCAAGCACCATGATTTCCTTAGGCCATCTTACGCCATCTGACACACAGATACCAAAATTGTTTCCAGCCGGATGGTTGAAAACTGAAATGAACTTTTGAAGAGGCAGAAGGCCAAGGTATGTCACAGCTGTGTCTTCGTAACTAAGATCCTCAGTTCAGCCTGACCTAATGGTAGTGACGTGTGTTTCACATCTGGCAATTAACCTTCCCGGGCCTGTCTGCCCTTAGCACAACAGTAGTCCTGAGACCTTTCACTCAAGGGCTTCTGATGGCTTTTTTGGATCATATGGCAGATGACCCCCATTAAAATCGGAGGTCTCTGTTTACTTTAAAAACAACAGCAAAACCATCTTCAGCCTTGTACGGAGACTTCCCTGGGGGCACAGTGGATAAGAATCCAGCTGCCAATGCAGGGGACAGGGGTCCGACCCCTGGGCCGGGAAGATTCTGCATGCCGAGGGCAACTCAGCCCCTGTGCCACAACTCCTGAGCCCGTGCTCTAGAGCCCATGAGTTGCAACTACTGGAGCCCACACGCCTAGCGCCTGAGGCCTGCAACGAGAGAAGTCACTGCAAGGAGAAGCCCGTGCACCCCTACGAAGCGTAGACCCCCCACTTACTGCAGCCAGGGAAATCTGCACACAGCGACAGAGACGCAGGGCAGTCAAGCATGAATACATAGATACAATTTTTTACAAAGACTCCAAAGGGATTTGAGGGATGTCTGTTCTCAAGAAAGCAGTGTATTGCCACCCACAGTGAGTGACAAGATGGTGTACCCATCTGCCCACCAGGAGGGCAAACTCATCTGCCTCTCAACCCAGTGAAAGGCAGCAAAGTTCTTCATCCTTAATAATCACAGTAATATCCTCACGGGGGGAGCAGATTTGCCTCCCATAGAGCAGCAGAGGGATGCCCAAGTTACTCCTGGTGGTTTATCTTACAAGGCAGAAGGTGGAATTCAGCAAAGGCTTTCTAACATTGACTCTGTTCCTCTAATCGACAGGCTAAGATTCGTGCATGCCAGATTCGATGCTAATATTCTAAACTATTCAAACATGACCCCAAAATAATACCGTGCACTCCCACAGATCCTGCTCTGGTGATTCTCAGACAGAGATGAAGTAGCTCTTGTCTTGGGCTTCCTGGGGGTCCAGGGTCTTCAGTGAGTGGACTGCCTTCTAACACTCCGTAATCTGTCTGCTTCACGGCACTGTTAAAAAACACCAGGGATCTGTATTTAAGAAGAAATGGTCCAAGGGACATTCTAACCACCTCATTCTCTACAGCAAACAGTTTCAGCCCAGACTCTTCTACCACAATCTAGATTTACATTCCTTACCTTGAGGAGAAGAACAGCTTGAACAATATAAGATATTTACAGATGCCATTAACCTATCCTTGGCCATTAGGAAGGCTAATAAAGAACTTGCACTACGATCCCAATTACAAGAGTAAAAATCTTTGGATGGGAGCTTCAAGTATGTAAGAAGATAGCCATGGAACTCCAGAGTGGGGTTTTTTAATTATTTGATTTCTTTTTTATATAATTTATTTATTTTCAATTGGAGGCTAATTGCTTTACAATGTTCTGGTGGTTTCTGCCATACATTAGCATGAATCAGTCATAGGTATGCACACCCCCTCCCTCTGGAACCTCCCTCCCACCTCCCACCCCATCCCTCCCACT
>SJYT01012413.1:195646-208913 GCA_006410635.1 Cephalophus harveyi
GAGACAGCCCCCTCCCTCTGGAACCTCCCTCCCACCTCCCACCCCATCCCTCCCACTTCCCACCCCATCCCTCCCCTCTAGGTTATCACAGAGCACCAGGCTGAGCTCCTTGAGCTCAACACAGTAGTAATTTAAGAAGGAAAAAGGGAGGGGGATCCAGAGTGCTTTGTGTCCCACATCCCTTCTTCCTTTTTAAATAACCGATTAATAACTTGACTGCATTCATGGATTTAGTGTAGTAGTGCTCGTCGCCTAGTCGTGCCTGACTCTAAGTGACCCTACAGACTATAGCCTGCCTGGCTTCTCTGTCCTTGGGATTCTCCAACAAGAACACTGGAATGGGTTGCCATTCCCTTCTCCAGGGGATCTTCCCAACCCAGGGATCAAACCCGGGTCTCCTGCATTGTGGGCAGATTCTTTACTGAGCTACAGGGAAGATCTGTACTGAGCAATACAGTAGTAATTTAAAAAGGAAAAAGGGAAGGGGATATCCGGAGTGTTTTGTATCCCCACATTCCTTTTTCCTTTTTAATAACTGATTAATAACTTGATCCCATTCATGGATTTTCCATATCCCAAAAAACAAACAAGAGAAAACAAGCATTCCTTCATATACTTATAAAATCTTCTTTTAAGAACTATGGGTGTTAAATAGGAAGGCTGTAAAGTAGCAGATGACCCACGAGATACTATTTGTCAGAAACAGGGTTGCTGCTCAGTTAGCTACTATTCAAGCTGTATTCCTTGGATTACTGTTTTCTCTAAATGCTATCCTGGTATCTTGCTAAATCATCAAAAATGCTTAGGCAACATCAACTTCATTCTGACAGAAATACCTCCTTTAAGTTATGATTTAGTGTGAGGTCCTTGGCCAAAGAGAGATTTTTTTTTTTCTGCAAATTTTATAGACATAAAACTGTGTTGATGACATTTTTGGTGTCTTTCATCTAAGAATCCATGTTGTAAATTCCTCTTAGGATGTAGGGACACAAAAACTTGTAATACCCACAAATTAGTTTATAATAAAACATCGATGTGTTTCTCTTGTTTTTAGAAAGATGAAAAGGGGATAATGGAATCACCAACCACTTTCCTCTTTCTAAAGCAATTATTTTCCCATCCTCCTGAAAGATCCCAATTGTTTCTTTTCTTTTTATTTAACTATCTTGTGTGTATTTACATAAAAAGCATGTTTCTATAATATATGTGTATGTGTTTTATTATGTCACTGCAAATCCTATCTATAAGAGGGTCTTATATACCTATATATGATAAATGAATACACACCTCAATGTCATAGATCTGTGGTGTGTGTGTGCACGTGTGCTCAGTTGTGTCCGACTCTTTGCAACCCTATGGACAGTAGACCGCCAGGCTCCTCTGTCCACGGAATTTTTTCAGCTAGGATACTGGAATGGGTTGCCGTTTCCAACTCCAGGGGATCTTCCTGGCCCAGGGATCGAGTCTGTCTCTAGCCTCTTCTGCACCTCCTGCACTGGCAGGTGGATCCTTTTCCCACTGGGGAAGCCTGCACGTGATAAAGAAATGCGTTCGCATACCTAGATGCAATGGGGGCCCACCAGAAGCATTCCAGAAGCAGACTGCGGAGCCCGCTCTGCCGCCAGCATCAGGTGGGCTAGAGGAGCGGGTGAGGATGTTCTGTGTCCTGGCCTCCTTGACCCCCCTCTGATGATCTATTGCTATGTCTCAAATCACCCCCCAAACAATGGTTTAAAGACAGTAACAGTCAGGTACTTGACTCACGAATCTGGGGCTGGCTGAGAACAACCAGCCAGCTCGGGATGGCTTTTCCCGGGGAAGTGTCGGGAGACGCTTTGAGTTGTCACGACTGGCGAGGCGCTGTGGGCATCTAGCGAGCAGAGCCCGGGGAGGCGGCGGACGAGCTGCCCGCAGGCAGGGCCTGTCCGCTCCGCGGCTGAGAAACCTCCCGCGGGGCAGGGCTCCTCTGAGGTCTCTCGGACAGTTGCGATTAGGTGGCCGCGGGGCTGAGGTCAACCCGTGGCTTTTTCACTCCGCATCTGTGCCTGGGCTGGGAAGCCCCGAGCATCGGAGGACTGAAGTGGCTGGTGCGCCTCGGGTCTCTCTCCCTTTCTCTCTCTCTCTCTCTGGTTATTCGGTATGGTTTCCCCACCCGGCAGCCTTAGGAAATCCGCGCTTCTCACCTGAAGCTGGCTGAAGGCTTGCAGAGTGAGCGCCATCAGGGATTCCTAGGAGCTGGGTGCCCTTCTGAGCCCAGCCTTGGAAGCCCTTCACTGTCACTCCTGCAGTGACAAAATAACAAAGATCCTCCCCCTCGTTGTCCAAAAAGAAGAAGGGGAGAACCACCCCTCAATCGGGCAGTGATGCAGCACATCAGATCTGGGAAAGCCAGCAAAAACCCAACATTCAAATGAAGATTCACATCCTTGTAACATAAAACCCCAAGGGTCCAGCTTTCAATCAAATATCACTTATACCAAGAACTAGGAAGAGCTCAAACTTAATGAGAAAAGACAATCAACAGATGCCAACACCTTGATGACACAGATGATAGTAAAGGTTAACTGACAAGGATTATACACCAGTCATCAAAGAAATGCTTTAACAAGCAATTATGAAAACACGTGAGACAAACGGAAAAGCGGAACGTCTTAGCAAAGAAAAAGGAAATACAAAGATGCAACTGGAGCCTATTATACAGAGTGAAGGAAGCCAGAAAGAAAAACACCAACACAGTATACTAATGCATATATATGGAATTTAGAAAGATGGTAACGATAACCCTGTATGCGAGACAGCAAAAGAGACACAGACATATAGAACAGTCTTTTGGACTCTGTGGGAGAGGGAGAGGGTGGGATGATTTGGGAGAATGGCATTGAAACATGAATAATACCATATATGAAACGAATTGCCAGTCCAGGTTCGATGCAGGATACTGGATGCTTGGGGCTGGTGCACTGGGACGACCCAGAGGGATGGTACGGGGATGGAGGAGGGAGAGGGGTTCAGGATGGGGAACACGTGTATACCTGTGGCGGATTCATGTTGATGTATGGCAAAACCAATACAATACTGTAAAGTAATTAACCTCCAATTAAAATAAATAAATTTATATTTTTTTAAAAAGAACAAGATGCATATTTGGGAACTAAAAATTGTAAAAGCCAAAATTAAAATTTTAAAGTCAGTGAAAGGGCTAACTAGAAAAATGGAGGAGATAGAGGAAAGAATCCGTGAGATTAAAGATGCCTAATTTGAAAAACAGAGAGAAAGCAGATTGAAAAAACTGAACAAAACCTCTGAGACATATGGGACTACAACAATTCCCAGAAGAAGAGACAAAAGAAAAATCAGTCTAACTTGATTCTCAATGTAGGTAGAGGCAATATTTAAGACGAGGGAGAGTAAAAACTTGGGAAAAAAAGTAAGGTTTTTGCACTTCACTCAAACTAATAAAATGCTGATACCAGTAGACTGTGATGAGTTGTGTATCTAATGCCTAGACTAACCACAAAAAAAGCTGTATAAAGATATATGCTCAAAGGCACTATCAATAAAAACAGAATTCCAAAAATGGTCAAGCCAAATGAAGCCAGGAAAAAAAAAAGTTGAATTTATTGCTCACTTTACAGTAAGGGAGAGGTAAGCTGGTTTGATAGTCTCTCTGAGCAGAACAAAAGTACTGATTTTCTACTAGCTTTGGGGAAGCACAGAGTTCATTCGCGGATTTGGGAGACTTGCAAGGTATACGAGGTTGACTTCCTCTGCGGAAGCAAGGTTACGTGCTGATTGGTTAGCAGTCCTGGGATGTTTACCAGCGTTAGTCCATCGCTGATTGACTTTTAGAAGTAAAAGGCTAACACTGATTGGTTTACTTGCTGAGCACTGACTGCATGGTCACTGAGAGCTGGGTATTGCCTTGATCTCTGGGAACAGACTAGAGAGGGTGTGGAGAAAAGGGAACCCTCTTACACTGTTGGTGGGAATGCAAACTGGTACAGCCACTACAGAGAACAGTGTGGAGATTCCGTAAAAAACTGGAAATAGAACTGCCTTATGACCCAGCAATCCCACTGCTGGGCATACACACTGAGGAAACCAGAATTGAAAGAGACATGTGTACCCCAATGTTCATCGCAGCACTGTTTACAATAGCCAGGACATGGAAGCAACCTAGATGTCCATCAGCAGACGAATGGATAAGAAAGCCGTGGTACATATACACAATGGAGTATTACTCAGCCATTAAAAAGAATGCATTTGAATCGGTTCTAATGAGGTGGATGAAACTGGAGCCTATTATACAGAGTGAAGCAAGTCAGAAAGAAAAACACCAATACAGTATATTAACGCATATATATGGAATTAGGAATATGGTAATGATGACCCTGTATGTGAGACAGAAAAAGAGACACAGATATAAAGAACAGACTTTTGGACTCTGCAGAAGATGGGGGTGGGATGATTTGAGAGAATAGCACTGAAACATGTATATTATCATATGTGCAACAGATCACCAGAAAGGTTCGAGGCATGAGACAGGGTGCTCAGGGCCAGTGCACTGGGATGACCCTGAGGGATGGGATGGGGAGGGAGGTGGGAGGCGGGTTCAGGATGGGGAACACATGTGCATCCACGGCTGATTCATGTCAATGTATGGCAAAAACCACTACAGCATTGCAAAGTAATTAGCCTCCAATTAAAATAAATTAATTAATTTTTAAAAACTGATGCCAGAAGCCACTTGCTATCATGGCTATTTAAAAAAAATCCATTTTTTCTTAAGTTTGCAGGCCCTTTTTTTATTCTCACTATCATTTGAAAGTATGTATTTTAAATTTCTAAATTTGCAAGTCTTTTTACCCAGTAAAAGCGTATCTGCTTTTGTGAAAGCAGGTGGGAAATGTTTATAGAAAGGGAGCAGGGCATACTTTCCCTCCCTCCCTGCTCATGACCAGCTGTCCCACTCCTGCTGATTCCTCCACACGCATCATCCATCATGTCTTTGGAGATACTTCTTGCTTTCCCACAACACACCTGCGATTCTGATGAGAGCTGCCCGTCTCCTGGCCAGAGTGACGGACATGTGAGCCAGGCCCAGCCAATCAGAACACCAGCTTCCTTGCTTGGAGTCATGTCCACAAAGGAACTTGAGCTGGGCCCATCAGAGCCCTCCCTCGGCCATCGCACCCCTGGACCTTCATTACGTGGGTGTTGCTGTGAGCTCCTGAAGGCACCGGCTGTGTCTGATTCACTGACGTATACCCAGCGGAGACCATACCGCGGACATCTATTAGGTGCTCGGCAAACGCTTCTTGAATGAATGAGTAAATGCATGAATGGGTCATGGGTCAGCAAGTGAGTATTCAGCTACTGTTTATTAAATAAATGTAGAAAACTCTTAGGAAGAGTTTAGGGAAAGTCTCCCCACCTCCCCACCTTTCCCCAAGAACCCCCTTTCTGTACAATTGCTGGAGTGGTGAGTCCCGGGGCGGTGAGTCCTGGGGCGGCGGGCCCTGGGGCGGCGAGCTCCAGGAGGGAAGTCCTTGAGCCTGGGGGCAGCCAGGTGTGTTGTCCGAAGCATCTCTGTAGCTTCTGCAGACACGACGGCTGGTGCCCAGACTAGCCCCATATTCGTATCCATCGGTCATTCTGAGCACGGGTACAAATGCTCCTCCGAGAACTCTCAAGCAAGTAAAGCAGTGGTAACATCCGTGGTCAGCGGAATAGACCTCAGGTGTCAGGGACTCTCCGGGACCGATGGCAGCCCAGGCAGCCTTAGCTGGGCCCCAGGCAGGCTGGAGACAAAGGGACCTGGGATGACCTGTATCTTCCTAGGACCCTAGAAAAAAAGTGAAAGTGCCAGTCACTGAGTCGTGTCGGACTCTTTGCAACCCCACGGACTCTGCCAGGCTCTTCTGTCCATGGGAGTCTCCAGGCCAGAATACTGGAGTGGGTTGCCATGTCCTCCTCCAGGGGATCCTCCTGACTCATGGATCAAAGCCAGGTCTCCTGCATCAAGGAAGGCTTCTTCCTTCAGAGGTTCCTTACCGCCTGCAAGCAGGAGATACAGGAGATGGGGGTTTGATTCCTGAGCCAGGAAGATCTGCAGAAGAGGAAATGGCAACCCACTCCAGCATTCTTGCCCGGATAATCCCAAGGGACAGAGGAGCCTGGCGGGCTACAGTCCAAAGAGTCACAAAGGGTGGGACAGGACTCATCGACTGAGCACAGCACAAGTGCTGGAAAGCATCGATCCGACAGGAGTCGAGTAACTCGGCTTCTGGTACTGACTTTGTTACTTCCTCATCCTATGATCTTGAGCTAAAAATCCAGAGTGGGACTGCTTCTAGATATCAAGACTGAAACATTCCTGCAGTCTCCAAGACTAATGCTTTGGCCAGAAACCACCCTGTCTGAGAGTGGTGGGGTTCCTTTCCTCCAGTCGTTTGTCTCCTCCCCCAGCGAGTGAAAGCCTTCGACCACTCAGAGCCTGTTCCCTTTAGAAAGCATCAACTTCAAGGTTACCACCTGGTAAGAGATGCTACTTTAACATTGACTGGGTACCTCACTGACTGCCTGGCTGCAAGAGGAAATGGCTCTGCACTTAGGATCTTTCCTTCAGATCATTTTGCATGAACTTTTCTGAAGCTGATATATAGAATATGTATCTTTTTTGAATTTTCATAAAATTCTCTGAATATGATATACATAGCAGTATTACCGGCAGGGTAATTATGGAGGACTGGGACAGTCTCTCATGATGTATTTCAATGGATAATGATGACAGATAATAAGAGTGTTCACATTTTATGATCTTGTTTCCAGATGTAACTATAATTAGGAACTAATGATGCTGACAGAAATGTATTTAAAAGTCAGTGAAGAAAAATGGAGTCCACAGACTCCAGCCCCACTCTAGATATCATGAAAATAGTTTTTCACAAAAGGGGCTGAGTTAAAAGCCTTATCATCTTTACTTCTTTCAGATACATATGAAATATACAGCAAATTTTTTTTTAATTTCTGAACAAATGAGTCACTTGTTGGAAGAAGAGGTTGATGTCGTTGTTCAGTCATCAAGTCACGTCGCACTCTTTGTGACCTCATGGACTACAGCACACTACGCTTCCCTGTCCTTCACCACTTCCCGGAGTTCACTCAAACTCAGGTCCATCGAGTCAGTGATGCCATCCAACCATCTCATCCTCTGTCATCCCCTTCTCCTCCTGCCTTCAATCTTTCCCAGCATCAGGGTCTTTTCCAATGAGTCAGCTCTTCACATCAGGTGGCCAAAGTATTGGAGCTTCAGCATCAGTCCTTATACAGAATATTCAGGGTTCATCCCCTTTAGGATTGACTGGTTTGATCTCCTTGCTGTCCAAGGGATTCTCAGGAGACTTCTCCAACACCACAGTTCAAAAGCATCAGTTCTTTGGCACTCAGCCTTCTTCATGGTCCAGCTCTCACATCTGCACGTGACTAGAAAAGCCATAGCTTTAACTATACAGACCTTTCTCAGCAAAGTGATGTCTCTACTGTCAATATGCTGTCTATGTTTGTTATAACTTTCATTCCAAGGGACAAGCACCCTATCACTTCCCGGCTGCAGTCACCATCTGCGGTGACCTTGGAGCCCAAGAAAAGAAAGTGTGTCACTGCTTCCACTTTTCCCCATCTATCTGCCATGAAGTGATGGCACTGGATGCCATGATCTTAGTTTTTTGAATGTTGAGTTTTACATTGTAAGCCAGATTTTTCACTCTCCTCTTTCACCCTCATCTCTTTAGTTCCTCTCCACTTTCTGCCGTTAGAGTGGTATCATATGCATGTCTGAGGTTGTTGCAGACAAAAGTGAGAACTACAACTCCACAGCCTCCAGAACAAAAACCACAATCACAGCAAGAAGAAGGTGTGGTGTCACACATTTTTAGAGAAAAAAAGAATTTTCAGCATAAACAAAATCAATTCTTAGTTTTGCAAATGAAAAGACTGGAGGTCCATATGGATGAGGTCCATATGTAAGTTGCTCAGAATCAGAAAGTTAACCAGTGGCTGTCAGATTACACATGAATCTCCACATATGATGTCTCTCCATCCCTATGTATCTGGAGCTAGGTTCTTAATATCTATCCTGATACTCGATAGATACCTAGTAGATATCTCTATCTCCTCCTCCACTATCTCCCAAATTTCAGGAATTCACGATTCCCAACCTGTGCCATACATACCTGCCAACTTACTGTTTTGTGCTTTCTTTAATCAGCTCACATTTTCACTTAAATTTCTTTAAAAGCACCACATCACTAATGTAAATAGAAAATCGGTATCACTTGCCTTAAACGGGTGATAAAAAAAAAAACTCTTTTGTATCTGAGTGCAGGTAGACATTTACTTTCCAAACTTTGTGAAACTCTCCCAATATCACAATCCTTGAAAGATCTGGAATCACTGGTCTAAGATAAAAGTCATTATAAGATACATGTGCAGCCTTTAAAAAGTTATGACATGTTGAAATAAGAAAAAAATGCTTTTCATTACAATATCTTCCTTTTTCAGCTCAGACAATTGGCTGTTGGCTTGTAGAAGTGATAGCCCTTGAAATCCCCCATTATATGAGGCAGGGAAATTAAGTCTTGGGAATAAGCTGTTGCATAAATAGAACCCAAAGTCAGGGAAGCATTTCTGGTTGGCACAATTCCGACTCTACCTCTTGCTAGCTGTGCAATACTGGCCCAGCTTTTTTAGAATTATTTTTTATTGGAGTATAGCCGCTTTACACTGTTGTGTTAGTTTCCACTGTGCAGCAAGGTGAATCAGCCATAGGCACAGATACATGTCCTCTTCTCTGGATTTCCTTCCCATCTAGATCACCCCGGAGCACTGCATAGAGTTCCCTGAGCCATGCTGTAGGTTCTCATTAGTCACCGACTTCAACCATAGTAGTGGACACGCATCAACCCCAGTCTCCGAATTCGGCCCACCCGCCCCTTCCTCCTTGGGGTCCATGTGTTTGTTCTCTGCATCTGTGTCTCCATTTCTGTTTTGCAAATAAGATCATCTATACCAGTTTTCTAGACTCCACATATATGCATTAATATGCAAGATTTACTTTTCTCTTTTGACTTATTTCATTCTCTGTGACAGTCCATGTCTCTACAAATGACTCAATTTTGTTCCTTTTCATGGCTGAGTAATAGGGGCTTTCCTGGCGGCTCAGACAGTAGAGAATCTGCCAGCAACGCAGGAGATGTGGATTCGACTCCTGTGTTGGCAAGATCCCCTGGAGGAGGGAATGGCAACCCACTCCAGTATTGTTGCCTGGAGAATCCCATGGACAGAGGAGCCTGGCGGGCTACAGTACAGGGGGTCACAAAGAATCGGACACGACTGAAGTGACTGAGCACACAGCCCAGTAGCCCATATTATACATTATATACGGACTACATCTTCCTTATCCATTCCTCTGTTGATGGACACTTAGGTTGCTTCCTTTACTATCTCGTGAAACATTTAAAAAGAGAGGTTTTCTCAGTTTAAAAGATGGAGACCATCAGTGCCTTTCAGGGCTATTGTGAAGATTAAGGAGGAAATATGCATACAGCAATTAGCGTGGCACGAAGAACACAGTGGACTCTCAGGATATCGGACTAAACGGCAAACTGGGTTTCTGCTGTTTTCCCATTTCTGGAATCTGATGTCTTCAAGGTCTTTGTAATGTGGTTCCAACATGAAAAGCAGTGGGAGTTTCTTTCAGCGTTAGGAATTGCAGTCAGCCTTTTATCCCATCTTTTCAGACAGGGAAACAGCCATAGGGTGGGTCTGCTATGTGGTCCTAAGCGGTGAAGGCTACACGCTGTGTCCTGAGAGCTTAAGCTCCCGACGCTCTCCTCTGCGCCACTCACCAGGGCAGCTGAAGAGGCTGCAAACATTTTGACACTCACCCTTTCTAACAAGAGGTGGGTTCCCTGCCCCCTCCTCTTAGAGCTGGCTTGCCTCTGCGGTTATCTAATGGAAGCTGGAGTGAGTGAGGCTCTGCCAGTTTCCTGGCCCAAATCTTCAGAGACTGGCAGCTTCTGTTTCCTGTTTCTGCAATTACTCATTCTGAGAGCAGAGTCTGCCTGCAAGAAATCAGACGGCCCTGATGGACAGGCCACGTGCAGCGTCTTGAGACTCCATGGAGAGGAAGAGTGGCCCAATGGAGTCTCCACTTCTAGCCATCCCCCCCAAGGCCCCAGATGTGGGAGGAAGGCGTTTTCAAACCCTCCAGAGAAAACCAGCCACTACCCGAATACCAGCACAGTTCAGTTCAGTTGCTCGATCCTGTCCGACTCTTTGCGACCCCTTGGACCGCAGCACGCCAGGCCTCCCTGTCCATCACCAACTACCTGAGTTTATGCAAATCACTGTCAATGCCAGAGGAGCAAAATAATCACCAAACACAGCCTGACCCAAATTCCCAACCCGGGGATTGTGAGTTGCTTTTTTTTTTAATTTACTTTTATTGGGAGCGTCCCATTTTGCTCGGTGGTAAGAATCCAGCTGCCAATGCAGGAGACACAGGAGACATGGGCTCAATCACTGAAGATCTCCTGGGGGAGGAAATGGCAACCCACCACGGTACTCTTGCCTTGAAAATCCCATGGACAGAGGAGCTGGGGGCCTACAGTCCATGAGGTCGCAAAGAGTGGAGCATAGTTGCTTTACAACGTTGTGTTAGTGTCCACTGTAGAGCAAAATAAATCAGCCACAGGTATACATCTATTCCCTCCCTTCTCGACTTCCTTCCCAACACTATTTACAATAGCCAGGACATAGAAAACCTAACTTTCCATCAACAGAGGAATGGGTAAAGAAGATACGGAACATATACACAGTGGAACATTACTCAAACATAAAAAGGAACAAAACTGGGTCATTTGTAGAGACATGGATGGACGTAGAGACTGTCACACAGTGTGAGTGGTTTTAAGCAACTACAATGGCTAAGCTTTGTTACCCCAGAAACTGGAACACACTTACCGTCTCACATGATTAGCATACAACCCTCTGAAGTAGGTAGCGCTTTTCCATTTTACAGAAAGGAAACCATAGAATATGAAAGTGGCTTCCCTGATTCCATGGTACACAGTGGCAAAGCCACACTGCAGCTCGATTTCTGGACTCAGCCCACACTTGTGCCACTGGATGCCACTTCTGTGCGCCGAAGAGAAAGGATCTTCAGTCTTGCCATGGCAACCCTGCCTCCCTACGAGTGTCCGAGGGAGAATGGTGCTCGGAGGGCTCCAGCTGTCTCCAGCTTCTCTCTGCCTCATTTCTCATCTTCACAGCCATGCCAACCCCATCACCCTGAACAAGCCCACCTTTTCCTGTAGTAGCTGTGTGTTACTGAAGTTACTGAATGTTCTGGAACAAAGAAATACTTTAAAAGTATCAGCTGTTAGGGAACAAATGTATGGATACCAAGGGGGAAAGGGAGGAGTGGGGTGAATTGGGATGATGAGATTGATTTCTACACAGTGTTGATACCATGCATAAAATCATAACTAATGCGAAGCTACAGTGCAGCACGGGAACTCTGCTCCATGTTCTGTGGTGATCTACATGGGAGGGAAATCTAAAAAGGAGGGGATTGTATGTGTATGTTTAACTGATTCACTTTGCCACACAGCAGAAACAAACACAACACTGAAAAGCAACTAAACTACAGTATAGATTAAAAACTAAGATGATTTTTTAACTGAAAAAAAAAATCAGCTGTTCTCATGATTCTGAATTCCAAAATTCTTCTCACAGTCAAACATCGTGAGGAATAAGAGCCCTTAGACCCAGAGGCTTTGGGGTCGACCACAAATTCTCCAAGCGAATGTAAACATTGTATGTGACCAGAGGCCCTCCAGTCAGCCCACACGTGTAATGTGTGACCCACCTTTGCTGGTGTGCGCACGCTCGGTGTGGTGTTTCAGATGTATGCTCAGGACCCTGTGCTGTGCATCCGCCACAGTTGAGCTATTGATAACGTGTCAGGATCTGTGCTAAACTCTTTTACTCGGGTTATCTCATTTACTCTCCACAAGAACACCATGAAAAGTATTTTTAGTGAATTCACATATGATTTTATGACTCCACCATCTCATAAACCACTCCAGGTGCCAAAGTCACCTAGAGCAAAAGACCAAGATGACTCAGTGCTTCTCTTTGGATGAAGCTATTTTATAACAAGAATCGGGCACAGAGAATAGTTAGAAACAGAAGAGGGCAGGAAAAAAAAACATGATTTTTCTTCCCATCGTTCCCCCAAAGATAGTGGAGACTATTTCCTGAAGACTCGAAATAAAACTCTTTTTAACTCATGTTCCCTTTTACTTCCTGAATAAATTTATCAAATATCTCCTGTGTGCCAATGTTCTATTTGGGTCCTGCAAGAAGCAGGCATCAAGACAGGATGAAACATGCAAGAAGTGCATAAGGGGGAACATGTAAGGCTTCAGGAAAGGCTGAGCGAGCCCTCGGACCACGGTGCAGGTCTGACTCGGAGTGAAGGAGAGATGGAAGGAAGGAAGCAGGTGTGGGTGGACGTTTCCCAGGTAGCCATGCGGTTCAAGGAAAGTTGGGCAAAGCCAAAGGGCAGTCTCAGAGCCCAAGGTGCCCATCAGAGGAGTCTCAGGGATGGGCCTGCTTCAAGTCTTGGCCATGCACAGCCAGTGCCTGGGAGCAGCCCATGGCGAACATGGTGCAATCACGATAGAGTTCAGAGCCAAGCACCTGGAGCTCTTGGTCCCTACAACTGGAAATCCGAGGGCCGCATCCTCATGGAACCACAGACAGGAACTTTTCCATCCACCAGAAAAGGGAAGGACTGTCACCCAGCCTGCTCCTCGCCCACTCCCAATGCCCCAGAATCCATTCTGGTGAGCCAGCAAAAGCCTGACTTTTCTCACCAATCTTCCCAAACCTGGAGACATGCAAACAGAATGAGAGAATTTTTCCTTTTGGCCACACCGAGAGGCATCTGGGATCCTAGTTGGCAGACCAGGGGTCAAACCCACACTCCCTGCCTTGGGAAACTTAACCACTGGACCAGGGAAGTTCTCCCAAGAGAATTTTTTTTTTTTTTACCTTTATTCAACTCGTTTGTTGATATATTCCTGGCTGATTTGTACATCCTTACTCACATTTGGTAAAGAACGGCCCACCAATGCAGGAGACACAGGAGAGGTGGGTTCAATCCCTGGGTCAGGAAGATACCCTGGAAGAGGAAAAG